>JAADVN010000195.1:0-27735 GCA_023335535.1 Globisporangium spinosum
CGGGCGTCTGCTGCAGCACGTGGAAGAGCACTTTCGTACGTTCTTCTTCTTCTCTTCCTTCATCGCCTCCGCGCTCTCTGCAAGCCCCCTGCTCGCCATCTCTCGCTTCCATAGCCGATGTGACTTCATCCGCGCCATGCTGCATTGGATGTTTTTCTTTTCCAAAGTGATTCAACTCTGCAATAGCAGCAGTCCGCATCTTTTCAAGATCCCGAATCTTTAGAGCGACCCACATGGTTTGATATGGGTCGGCTCATAACTTGGACACAGAAAATGCTTGTTGGACTTTGAATGATTCTCATTTGATTTACAATGTGTGGACTCTGAGTGAGAGTCGCTGAAGTTTGAATATTAGCGCTTCGCAAAAGGCTATGTTCGCTGGCTTCATGGAGGCCTACAGGTCTCGTTGCAGGCACGTGTAGAGTGACGCCAGGATCAGTGGCGACTTGTTCGTGGCGCGCATGTACTCGTCCTTCGTCACCTCGCCGTCCTGGTCGGCGTCTTCGTCCTCGAGGATGCGCACGACGTCCATCATGTTCTGCCCGAAATGCCCAAAGCCCGCGCAGATCGCGGTGCAGAGCTTGCTCCTAGACAGATAACCGTCGCCGTTCATGCCACAGAGCTCAAAGTAGTACCGTGCCTTCGAGTCCGCGTCGTTCTCGGCCGTGAGCGCCGTCTGGAGCGCCACTGCGATATCCTGTTTGAGTTCGCCACAGGACACGTGCGCGACGTAGTGCTCCATGATAGCTGCCATGGATCGAGTACCCTTTTAGTAAAATCGTTGATACTTTAGTAGCAAGCAGCAAGCATCAACAAGCCAAAGATACTTACATGCTCGTCGCCTTGGTCTGCGTCTTCCTTCCGCCATGGATACCCCACCATCCTGACCACCGCCAACTGCTAATGCTGACAGTGGTGGAGTACTGGGAAGGATATCACGCGGCGCTGCGACGTATGCGAGCAAGATGCTCTGCGTGAGCGCTCCGTCCTCGAACGCGTTGGTCGGACCGAGGCATTCCGCGAGGATCTGGTGAAAGCCCGCCACGGGGATCCCCAGCGACTGGCAGTTCACAGGCTCTTCTTCATTTCGAAGTGGCTCGGAGGGTGATGATGATGGCGTTGAAGGCAGTCGGAGAGCACTTCGTCTTCGTAGACCTTCAGGTATTCCGCCTGGGCCGCCAGTAGCTACAGACCGCGCATAGCCGACCATCCGTCGGTGGATGTGCAGCAGCTTCTTCCGGTTGAGCCGCTTCTGCTCAATGAACGTGCGGATCTTCTCGCGGACGTGCGCTTCGCTAGCGTACCGCCTCGACGGCATGGGACGACTGACCATGCCCAGCAGGTGCGACTCCGTGACCGACGCGGCGACAAACTCCTCTTCTTTCATTGTCGGCTGCAGCTCGTCGCGGAGCTCCACGCGCGCAAAGTTCTCGTCAACGCAGCGCATGAGCTCCTGGTACAGATGGCGGTCGCTCTGGAAGTGTCCCAGGAGGTCCGAGATCGTGACCGTCTCCTTGTCGGTCGAGTCGCTCTTGTAAATCTCAAAGAGCGCGTGCACTTTCTCTTCGGTATACCCTTCACAAAGCTGTTGAGGCCGACGACAAACTCGCGAAAGTCGATTTTCCCATCGCCGTCGACGTCGAAAGTGAGGAACAACCGCTGCAGGAACGTCTCGCTGGACGAGATCGTCGCGCCGATCGCCATCATGTCGAGGGGTCGTCGGCGGCTGTTGCTGTTGCTGTTGTAGTTGGAGCTCTTCGCTCTCGTCGCCATCGTTGTTGTCGTTGTTGTTGTTACTGCCACTGCTGCCATTCCCAATGCCGATACTGAGCAGCAAGTCGCCGACGTCCTCGCTCATGATCTGGCAGAACTCGTCGAACGAGACCACGCTCTTGGACGCGCCAGCGATGAGCTTGAACTTGCGGCTCATCTGGAAGATGCTTTGTGTGGAGAAGTTGGTCTTGTTCACGAGCTCTGCGATGAGCGCCTGCTTGCCCGGGGGCGTGTTCGCCATGTTTGGACCTGACGAGCCGCGATGCTGGTTTCCTAACCCCGTAGCTGCTAGCGCTCCCGCTGAGGGCAAGTGGCGCAGCACTTCCCACGTACTGTCCGGAGCATTGTGCTGTGCTCTGCGCTTGTCTGCAGGCAAACTGCCCGTCGCGTTTGGCTGCAGGTTGGCGAGCGCGTTATTGCGCTTCTTTAAAGCCGCTCTCACGCGCTGAAGCGCCTGAGAGGGGAGAACTCGGGCCTTGCCACCCACTGGGATGTGCACGGTGTTGTTCTGCGCGCGAGATTTCCGGTCCTTGTGAGCGTCAGGGGTGTCGATGACGGATCTGCGCGGGCTTTTCGATACTGAGAATGGGGAGCTTGGGGCGAACACTGATCGCGTGGGCGATGGTAACCCAGCATCCCCACCATAGCGATCTCCCTTGCTCTCCAGCAGCATTTCTTCAGACGATCGAAAGCGCTCGCTGTTGGCAAAGATCTAGTGCATGCGCTCGCAGGACGGCAGTGATAGTGAGTTGTTGTTGCTGCTGGGTCCACTTGGCGAGGTGACTGCGCTGCTAGCATTGGTATCTTTGTCGTTTGAGGTGCGCTGAAGTGGTGACGACGGAGCTGGCGGGATGCTGATCGGCTGGAGCGCTTCGAGCTGCTGGCAGACAGTGAGGAACCACTGCGAGAAGTTGGATCTGGAAAAGGGCTCCATCACTGCGATTCACAGTCTTCGAGCGAGTTGGCTGGCCCTGGCAGCAATTGGCTCGACCTGGAGTTGACTAAACACAGACTGAGCACACACAACAGCCACGCGACGTCTCCCAATCTGGAGCCACACGAATCATTTGTGTGACCTTTCGGAACACCGTCCAGAACGAGAACCGTTTGGCACGACCACTCAAGCTCATAACGACAAAGATATAGGCAGGCAGACAGGCACAAGGAGCTCAAATGCTGCATTTGGACTTGCTTGTTTAGATATCATGGTAGCAGCGCTGATGTTGGTGTTACTGCTGCTGAAAGCGTCGTCACTGTCGCCTCTCCTCTCGCCTGCTTCCTCAGCTCGCGCTCCGTGGAGAAGAACTCGTTGTAGTCCAGCAGGAAGATCAGATCACGCGCATCCGAGTGCTGCAGCACGCCGTAGAAGAACTCGAAGCGGCTCTGGAACTCCTGGTCCAGTACGGCGATGCGGTCGAACGAGAGCGCGGCGCTCGCGGCATCCTGGTACAACACGTACTCGACAAACTTCCAGCAGCAGTGGACGACCTCCTCGAGCGCGGACGCCACTGTGCGCGTGTGCAGATAGCATTTCTTCACGAGCCCTGCGAGGAACCCGTCGTGGATGCGCTTCACTTTGTCGAAATCCGTGGCGTCCTCGATCTCGGACAGACACTTGCTGAAGTGGCTCTCGATCACAAACACCTGGAAGTAGAGCTCGATGTTGCGGATCACAAAGCTCATGCGGCCGCGCAGTGTACACGCCTGTGAGAACGTCTTCTCGTTCGCCGTCTTGGTGCGGAATACGCCGCACTTCCACGTGCGCTCCAGCCCATGCGCCACGCGCTTCAGACGGAAGCAGAACTGGAACAAGTGCGCGTACGACCGCAGTGTGTCCTTCGTGATCAGCAGCTGCAGTGGCCACTGCACGCCGCACTGGAGACTCACGTAGTTCCAGAGCTCGCGCGGCGAGAGGCTCTGGTTCTGCGCTTTCAGGGAGCTCCCGGCTTTCCAGCTCGCCTTGGGGGAGTACTTGTCAAAGCTCCACTCGGTCAGCTGAAGTTGTCGAGTCATCGCGAGCCCCACCCAGTACTCCCCACCGGACGCCTGCAAATACAGCGCCTGTTGGAAGTCGAACTTGGTCTCCATCACGATAACGCCATTTGCGACCAGCAGCAGCACTTTCTTGTACATGATCTGGTTCGACGCCGCGGATTTGAACTCCTGGCGCGCGTACTGCAGCTGGAAGCTCAGCTTCGTGCTGTTTGCTTCCATGGGGATGACGACTTGTGGGGACATGCGCGTCTCTTCCTCTCGAGCCTTGGAGGCTTTGATCCGCGCCACGACTGCCACATCGCCATTCTCCAACACCAGCGAGTCGTCGCCACTAGAAGAAGAGGTTTCGATCTCGCACTCGATGGAGACGTACGCGACTTGCGCCTGGTCGATCTGGAACGAGCTGTCGACCACTTTCGGCACAGCAAAAGAGCCCTCGTTCTTGAACAGCAATGCGATTCGCCTTCTTGTGTGTTGCTGGTGTCGTTGGCCATCGAATGCTTCCTGTTGCGGCAACTGGTGTTGGCAGTCTGCGAGATCAACGGAGAACTCGGAGCTGAACGCGCTGGCGTCGTACTGCACGTGCTCCCACCACAATGCACTACATTCTTGTCCTACGCTCCCTCGTCGTAGGTCTTCGTATGTAGAACTTTGTACTGATGCCGGTGTGACGTCGTCACTGCCCTCGCATCGCAGCCATTTACTGGTCGGATCGCGAACAAGATCGAACACATTCAACCCTTCCAAACTGGAAAACCCTTTGAATGAGAACGATTGCAGCGACAGCTATAGACAACAAAGCATACAGAGAGCCACACAGCCCAACAAGTTAGCGCTATGAGGACAATGTACACGGCACTTCCGCAAGCATTACAACTCACCTGAATCGAGAACTGTTGGCTCCAAACGTCGTCCTCGCCCTGGAAATCGCGCACGACCTGCTGCCACACGATGTGGTTCAAATCGTCCTGAGACTTGTACGACGGCTTCATGGTCATCATCGAGTAGCTCCGCTCGATGAACGCCTGGAAGAGCTCTCCGCGCGCGAGCAGGAAGAACCCCTTGAGCGACTTGAAGAACGCGACAAAGTTGGACTTCACCACCACTTCCTTGTACAGCCGTGCGGCGATGTGCAGCCGCACTTTCTCCATCGCGTGCTCCAAGGCGACGACGTCAAACACGCGGCTCTGCGCGAGCGACGCGACGTTCTCGACCAGCGCCTGCGCTTCCTCGAGCGAGTACTCGTTCGCCTTGAGCAGGATTTGCATGGACTTGCCGATGAACAGGATGCTCTCGGCGACCGAGATGGGGAAATATGCCAGCGGCACGGCGTCCAGGTTGATCGAGAACTGTCGGTACCACGCGAACGCGTCTTTGTCGTGAATGGTGTCGGACGATGACTCGGCTGCTCCTGTTGTTGCGCTCTTCCGCACAAAGAACTCTTGGTACGGATCGACGATCTCTCCATACAAGATCCATGCCAGGATCTGTTTGAACAAGATGCTGGCAACATAGAGAGCGCAATGAGCCTTTTTCGAATGCGAACAATGTTACGAAGCAGCACACTTACCGATTGCAATAGTAGAGCAGCTCCTGCATGGATTTTCGAATACGTGGAAATCCGGAGCTTGTCATGCGGTGCAGCAGATCCAGCAGCTGTGCGCCTGGGATGCACACCAACCGCTCTTGCTGTTGCTGTTGCTGCTGAGCTTCTCGCGCGACCTGGATCTTGCGCACGAGCTTGCACATTTCGGGGAGCAGTTCCATATACTCCTCCAGCTCGTAGACCATCTGCGGGATCGGGAAGACCACTTTCATCGCGAGGATCTTCGTCTCTAGCCCGACGATCGCGTCTGCGTACTGCTGCAGGAACTGGTCCATGCCCTGCGCGAGCGCGCGCACGTAGATGCTGGGCAGCTGCTCGGCGTCGCGCACAAACGCCTCGAGCGTCGCGAACGCGTGGCCGAGCGTGAGCAGGCGGTTGATCATGGTCTTCTGCGGCTTGGCGAGGAATGAGACGTCGCGGCGCACGAAGAAGCCGTCTTTCATGGCCTCCACGACGTCACCTGCGTGGCCCAGCAGCGCCAGGAAGAGCTCGTGGTGCATCCTTCCTTGCCAAGAAAGTTCAATTTGTTCTGAAAAAATGGCGCCAATGGGCAATTTGCAAATTAGCGTTTCTCTTGAATCGATAACGTGCGCTTTCAAATAGAGACTTCAAGCCAACGCTGCGTTTTTGGGAGCAGACGTTTAATTTGTGAGAGAGCAAAACGCCTTATTTTTTTCAGACTGTAAAAAAGGTAAATAACACTAATGCGTCGAGTTTAGGGAAATCAAAAGTATATCCTCTCTCAATCAGGGCAAACATCCTAATCCTGATGGATCGCAATCGAAAAGGGGGGAGCCCAAATCTCGATCGGGTGCCTTCTTTCTTTCGGAAAGCTCCAAAAGCAAAAGCGAAAGCAACCAGAAAAGAGATCTTCCGCCACCACCATGTCCAGGTAACGAAGAGCAGCACCTGCACGCTCGAGACGAGCGTACGCACGCGTGTGTGCGTTACGAGTCTGTGTATGTTGGGTATATGTGTGTGTGCGAGAGTGCTGACTCATCTCTCTCTCTCTCTCTCTCTCTCTGCGTTCGCGCTTGAACGAATAGATACGATCGCGCGATTACCGTCTTCTCCCCAGATGGTCACCTCTTCCAGGTGGAGTACGCCATGGAGGCCGTCAAGAAGGTGCGTTCTAAGCACAGTGGGATATGGACGTCGTGGCGCTTGACATGCATTGGGGGCGAGTGTGTGTTGACTTTCAAGTGTGGATTCATGATTAGGGTGCTGTGGTTGTCGGCATCCGCGGCAAGAACTCGGTGATCCTCGCTGTCGAGCGTAAGGAGATCGCCAAGCTCCAGGTACGATTGTCGCAGTCGATCATGTACAACAGAATGGTGCCTCACGTGGGACGATCTGGTTAACCGTTACTCTGGTACAGGACCCTCGCACGGTGCGCAAGATCTGCAAGGTGGACGACCACATTTCCATCGCGTTCGCTGGTCTCACCGCCGATGCTCGCGTTCTCATCAACAAGGTGCGTTGCTGCCATCACTTGTATCACTTACCAGAATGCTATCCAGTGGGCTTACATATCTATTTTCCTCATCCACATTGCAGGCTCGTCTGGAGTGCCAGAGCTACCGATTGACGGTCGAAGACGCGCCTTCGGTCGAGTACGTCGCGCGATACGTCGCGCGCATCCAGCAGAAATACACGCAGCGTGGCGGTGTGCGTCCGTTTGGTATCTCGATGCTGATCGCCGGGTGCGACAACAAGGGCGTGCCGCAGCTCTACCAGACGGACCCGTCGGGCACGTTCTCGGCCTGGAAGGCGAACGCCACGGGCCGCAACTCGACCAACATCCGCGAGTTCTTGGAGAAGAACTACGCGGAGGACCTGTCGGAGGAGGACGCCACGCGCTTGGCCATCAAGGCGCTGTTGGAGGTATGTATCGTCACGTCACATCACTGCTGGTCTATGATGGTTGAGAGCTAACGGGCATCTGATATGAATTGCTGCAGATCGTCGAGTCGGGCAGCAAGAATATTGAAATCGCGATCGTCCGAACTGGTGGTGTCGTCTCGGTGCGTTGTCTTGTGCCTGTCTACTGATGTGTCTGTCGTGGCACCTGTGTGAATGAAAACCCTGACTAACTCGTACCTGTGGACGCTGATTCCCAACAGTCGCTTGAAGACGATAAGGTCGAAGCGCTCTGCGTGGCGATCGAAGCCGAGAAGGAGGCCGCGCGCGCTGCGGGCGAGAGCAAGTCGTCCAGTTAAGCAGAGTCAACAACAGGGAGAGAGGACTCTCATGGGCTTTTGATTCCTGTAGGTCTGTTGAGCCAAGCAGAGTCAGCTTTTGATGAGCCACAGCAGAGAATCAACCTCACCATGAATGACGACGACCCTACAAGAAAGCAGTTTGATTTGTGAAAGAAACAAGCGCGGAAAATGGAACCATAATGCCGTTTTTCTCTCGTTAAACAAAAATTCGATCTTCATTCGATTTCTCTTCCTTTTCTTCTTCTTCCTGTCCATCTGAACGCGACAATTATACAAAGGTCCGTCTGTCCAAGAGCTCCAGCAAGTTAACTGCCAAGAGCCTCCTGGACGGATGGACCCCCTCAAGTCACTCACTCACGCACTCACCGCCGACCAACCAGCTACAAGAGTTAGTTGTCGACCGAGTCGCGCTCGTAGATGGCCCAGCGGCGATTGTGCTCCTGGCCCTTGCCCGGCGCCACGTTCTGGTCGCTGCAGCCGCCGTCCGCGCAGCCGCAAAAGTGCTCCTGCGAGTCCATGCACGGGCGCGTGCAGCCGGCGTCGTTGCCGTCAAAGTCGCCGGCGTTCACCGGCAGCTTGTTGAACGCGAACGCGTGACCCTCCGCACCGACGCGCGAGAGCGCAAAGTAGCGCTTGTTCTTGTTCTTCGCGTGGTGCAGCGCCAAATTGTAGTTCGCGCCGCTCGAGCCGCCAGAGTACACGCGGTCGTTGCCGAGCATGTCTTCGCCCGTCACGCAGCCCAAGAAGTGCGTCTTCTCCTGCGAAACGTCCTTGCCGGCAGCCGAGGCTTCGCTCAGACGCGCCTTCTTCAGCGCCGTCGTCGGCTCCACGTTTGGCTGCTTCTTCACCTTGAAGATGCGCACGATCCAGTGCTCCGACGTGAACGACTCCTCCAGGTGGGTCAGCTTGATGTTCTTCACGCCGACTTCCGTGTTGCGCGCGCGGTCGTAGCCCGGTGGACGCTGGTAGTCCGTCATCACTTCGCCGAAGCGGTAGTAGCACAGCTTGTACGCCAGGCAGTTGTGGAGCGTCTTGGAGCCGCCAGCGCCGACGTCAAAGTTGCCCGACGCCGAGTAGAAGTCGCGCTCGCTTGGCATGTCGTTCGGGAACACGCCCGAGCCGATGCGCACCGGCCAGAGGAACTTATTGATATCGTCCGAGCTGTAGCCCGTCAGGCCGCCAAAGATCACCAGCACGTAGTCCACGTCGAGCGACTGCATGATCGGGTACGCCTCCTCCTCCGTGGACGCCAGCGCGCGGCCGACCGTCGCGATGTGCGTGTTGTTCCACGTGTTGTTGTCCACGATGACCGTGCGGTTCGCCATGGCCGACATCTGGTAGCCGTAGTCCCACCACGCCATGATCTTCGCGTCCGCCTCCGTGTTCTGGCGCAGCCAGAAGTACGCCTCGCGGTAGTCGTCAAAGTTCACGCGCTCGCCGCTCTGCGTGCGGCCCGCTTCGATCACGATCGACGGCGACGAGTACGCCATCGATGATACGTACGTCGCGTGGAACGTGTAGCTCAGCAGCAGGATCAGCAGGCCGCCGATGATCGAGAGCGACACGGGCACCGGGATCTCCTGCGCGCCGTTCTTCTGCACCACAAAGTCCGCCGGGCGCTTGAGAATGCCCATGAACTTGCGCAGCGTCGACGAGATGCCGATCGCACCCAAGATGCACGCGATCGGCGCGAGCGTGAGCATGAGACGCACCATGACGCCGGCAAAGTACCACGCCACCGTGCCGTACAGGATCACGAAGATGCCGCCGTCCGTGATGTTCGAGAACAAAAAGTAGAGCCCCACGGGCGCGAACGGCACGAGCACGTGCAGGTCGAAGAAGTACGACGTCCACGTAGTCGGCTGGTGTTCGCTCACGGACGCGATAATCGGGATGTACTTGGACGCGTACGTCGGGTCCAGCAGCGTGAGACTGCGGCCCGTCCACTGCACTTTGCCCAGCAGCTGTAGCACCAGCAGGATCGACGCAAAGCCCACGACGATCGCGCCGGCTCCAAAGAGCACGAGGCGGCGGAACGACGCGGCCGAGATGTAGTTGCGCAGCCAGTTGACAAAGCAGAACACCTGCAGCAGCACGAACACGCCGTGCGAGCCGGCGCACTCGGCCTGCTTGATCACGTTGAAGCCCACGAACGGCACCTGCATCGCCATGAGACTGCCCAGCGTGTAGAACGTCGAGTAGGCGATGTAGAGACGCGGCGAGTAGCGGCCGGCGAAGATCATCACGAGCACGTAGATCGGAATCATGTTGATGATAAACACGTAGCCGCCCCAGGCAGCCACCATGTAGAAGTATGAGAGCGCGCAGCTCGCCGACCAGAACATCGAGCCCGTGTGCACCGCCTTGATCCACAGGTAGAACGTGAAGATGAGCGCAAAGATCGCGACACCCTCGTTATCGTACGAGCCGCCCACGGAGCGCGAGATGTACGACGGCACAATGCCCGCGAACGCCGCGGCCATAAGCCCCGCGCTCGAGCGCTTCGTCACTTCCTTCGTGAGCAAGTAGCTCGCGATCGCCGTGTTCGCCGCGAAGATCGGCGCGAGGAACACGCACGTGTTGCGCACGTTGATCGAGATGTTGAGCAGGTTGAGCACCCAGTAGACCATCGCGGCTGTGTACATGAGCCCCGGGTAGATCGTGCCGCCGATGATACGCCCGAGAGGGTACCACGCGCGGTCGTCGAACCAGTCGAGGAACTCCAGGAAGCCCTCGGACGCCAGGTACTTGGTCGTGCGGAAGTTGAAGTACGGATCGAACTCGTGGATCACCTATTGAACGTATGCATAGATACATACATAGGTGTAAGCAAATAGTACAGGCACATAATGAACCATGAAGGATATGAGAGGTGAATGCTTCAACTGGAGCTGCAACCCCAACGTACCGATTCGTAGCGCACGACTGCGAAGAGACGGATGGCGAACGACATGAGGCAGATCATGCCGAGGATCGCGTACTTGGCGATTGGCGCCAGCACGCTCGACTCGTCCTCGATGTCATGCGGGCTGTCGAGGCTCACACCGAACACGAGGTTGGACGCGGCCGGCGCGGCGGCGGCGGTAGGTTCACTCTTGCTGCTGGCAGGCGCAGGCGCATGGACAGGAGTGTCGTGCGTCGCAGACGGCGCGTGGGCCTCCGCCGCGGGGTCCGCGAGCTTCTTCTTGGCCTTGGTCTTGCTGGCAGGCGCCATGGTCGGTCACTGAGCTGCTGGTGCTGCTTGCCCTCTGCTGCTTGCCCTCTGCTGCTGGTGCTGCTCTCTCAGGCTTTATCCTTTGCGATCCGAGAGCACGTGGCAAGATCCGAGCGCGATGAAAGGGGGAGGGGGCTTCTATTGAGGACGTCGGCATCAACATTTATCATACGGTACTCGACTTCACTTGTATCGCCGCAATTTACACTTTGAACTCTGGCGTACAGTGAATTATATCTTCAAACTGGCAAAATCCTTTGTCGAGGAAAGAACATGTACAGTCCACTATATCTTGCAAGGTATGAAACACAAAACCGGTATAATACCTGACTCAAAGCCTGGAAAATACCGGTGGCGACGCAAATCGCACTTTACACTTGGTTCCACTAAGTACGTATCCGCGGTTCACCTGTCCGACATGAACCGCGCGCGGACGGTTCGGCTCGGGCCGCAATAACAGCAAGCAATGGCTGGAGAGCGATGTGGCTATATTCAGTAATTTCCGCCAACTGCCGCCCGCGCTGCTTCATTCATTTGCTACTGTCCAAAGCAAGCAGGAAAGGTAAGGAACGCGGTGAATATGCGAGGGCGATGGCCTTCTCCCCCTCTCTCGCGCTCCCCTCTGTGCGCCTGATCTGCGGCGCCGCCTTCCGTTCCTCCAGCGACCCTAAATCAGCGAAAAAACGGCAACAATCGGCTCGAATTGGTGCGCATGAGACGGATGAGAAGGCGAACAGAGAATGACAGCAGTGACCAATTAGAAAGCGGCAGTGAGATGCAGTTATGGCGATGGATACGACACGATCTGATCCAAGCGATGGAGCAATTATTCAGCATACAGGAACAGCAAACAGCGGATGGAATCAGTGCGGATAGACAGCGACTGGTCAGGAAGGCAGGCAGGCTCAGAAAGTTCGTCATAGACAAATGATCGCGCGCGCAAGAGAGAGAGAGAGAGAGGAGGGAGATGCCATTGGAGGACAAGCGCTGTTGGAGCCATTATTGACGCCTGTGTTCGTGTTAATTTGCAACTCCGTGTAGCGCCGTCAAGATGACCAACCTTCAATACACCCACCCACGTAACTACGGCAAGGACTCCCGCCACTGCCGCGTGTGCCACACCACCCGTGGTTTGATCCGCAAGTACCACTTGGACATGTGCCGTCGTTGCTTCCGTGAACGCGCCACCCAGATTGGTTTCGTCAAGGTACGCCTGCGTCCCAGTGTCCATCCAAGCTGTATGCTGTGTGGTTTATGATAATGATGATGCAGGTCGCTAACGTCTGGCTTGTGCTTTATTCCTTGTGTCATCACAGTACCGTTAAATTCTTTATTGGTTTTTGCTACTGCTTGCAACCACCTCGACGCGGAGAACGAGAGCGCGAGTCGCTCGAAGCGTGCGCGAAGAAGACGGACTAGCGAGCGTAGTGGAAGGGATGCTAGACATTGCGAGGACAAGTGTTAGTTGCCAGCTGATGGGCTTAACGAGAGCGGAGAGATCGCCGCACCTTGGTGGTCTCTTCTCCTCCTCGAGAGTAATCAACATGTAACTAATTTGCAACTGGAAGGGTATCACCACCAAGCCGTGGTGTGTGAGTGTATTTTAAAGTGTTAACAGCATGTGCATGACAGGTCGTCCAGCGTCCATCCAGACCAATAACACCAGTCGCCATGCACCTCTGAGTGCAGCTCTCCGTCCGCCAAGAGCTCAATAGCATCAGCCCTACTGCTGATAGCAATATGAGCAAGTCGCCATAAGGATATCAAGAGCCAATTGCTATTGTGTACTGCGCCCTTCTGTCGGTTTGCAATCAATGCAATGCAAGACGAGGCGGACACAGTGAGATCTATCGAAAGCCATTGCTTTTGTATTTGAGAGTGCTCTTTTTCCCTATCAAACATGATACGATCGCAATCTTCAGTCTGAGTTGCCCGCATTCCCGCATTTTTAAACCCGCTTGGGTGGTTCCGATACCTCTCAAAGTTGATCAGCAAACTTTTTCCATAGAATTGAAAGGAAAGCAAACCCGCAATCTCAATCCAATACCGCATTTTGGCAGCAGAAGCGAAAACGAGCAACAGCATCTCAAGAGTGCGCGATGCGGAGGATGGCGCTTACGGCGCGTACGCCTCTGATGCGCGTGCTGCTCCTGCCGCTGCTGCTGGTGCTGCTCCTGGCCGCGCATCCGCTGCTGGCAGCGCTGCCCCATCGCGAAACCGTGTCCGAGGACGACTCGTCCGCGGCGTTCCCCGTGCTTGTGTCACAGATGCACGAGCCGTCTAACAGCGCGTCCTCCGGCATGAAGCTCACGCCGATCGAGGTCCCGTCCCGACAGCAGCTGCACGCACTCGTGATCAACAGCCCGACCATCCTGCTCTCGCGGACGCACCGCCGGAATAGCGCGAGCCTGTTTGCGCTGGACGCGCACGACGGCGGGCTCGCCCGCATCGACGGCAGAGGGCGTGCGAACCGCCCGAACGGGATCTCCATCACGCGCGGACTGCCGATCACCTCGCGCAAGGTCGCGCGCGAGTCCCACTACGGGGACTTGCCTGTGGACGACGCGGCGATCACGTTTGAACCGGACCTGCTCAACATGGGCACGCGAGCCACGTGTATGCCCGTGCTCTGGTTCGTCGAGATCATCAACAACGCGCGCTTCGGTGTGCGCCTGGATGAGGTCGAGTTCACGCGCGAGGGCTTTGAGCTGCTCTCGAACGTCCAGGGCATCGTGCTCGAGCCCACTGGACGCCTGACCGTGCAGTTCCTGTTCACGCCGAGCCACCCGGAGCCGCAATTCGAAGCGTTCATGCGCGTGTTCACGTCGTCCGGTCAGTTTGCGCTCTCGATCAATACGAACGTGGTGGTGCACAAGCTCGGCGTCATAGGCATCCGAGCGATCGTACCTGTCGCGATGGAGTTTAATGCGTCGCTGATCCTGTGCAACCCGTTCGACGAGATGATCCGCGTGCTCGACGTGTTCTCGCGGGACCCGATCGGCACTTTCTCCATGCCGAACGGCGCGACTGCGACCGCGCCGCCGTCGAGAGCGCAGGCGGGAGGTCCGCGCGCTGGCGCGTGGGATATCCCGCCAGGCGAGGAGCGACGGATCGTCGACTACACGTTCTACTCCAAGACGGAAGGCGTGTTCTTCACGTATATCCGCATCGTGACGACCGCGGAGGAGGCGGTGGCGATCCCCGTCGTGGTCGAGGTCGTGCCGGAAGGGGTACACTTCGAGCCGAGCCACGTGGATCTCGGCGTCCTTACGCAGCACGACGCGCTCCGTGAAGTGTATGTGCATTTGCACAATGCTGGAACCGTGCCCGTTAAGATCTACAGTGTCCACGTTGAGGAGACGACGACGACCAACATGGGCGTCACCGTGAAGATGAATGGACCCACCGTGATCCTTCCGAGAACAAGAATTCGCCAGGCGCTCAAGATCGAAGCAACTGCACGAGTGAACACTGACAGTAATAACGGGACCGAGTGTTTTGCGACGCTCACTTTGAAAACAAACCAGACAGCGGACGCGTTCAGAGGACAGATAAAGCTCACGGGTACTCAGGTAAGCGGCGCGCTTGGGTATCGCTTCAATGAGACGCTTGTGGGCGTCGTGGGCTCTCTCTTTGAAGCGCTTGGAGGTGAAAAAGAAGACAAAGAAAGTGGTTCGGATGATAACAGCAGTAGCAGCAGCAAGAGCAGTCGTCGGTTGATGACCACGTCGGCATTCGTGAATGGCTCTGTGTTGGGAGTGGAGGCTGGCGCAACAGTGCATCGAAGTTTCCGTCTCCAGAATCTGTACAACGTCCCGCTGGAGCTCGAGCACGTGTGGGTTCCTGTGGAGACGAGTGGCGCTGCGCCGGTTGTCGAAGTGGACTACTTCGAGTCGGGAGTCGCGAAGGGCGGCGAGTACTGGCCAGGCGAGATCCGACTTCGCGTGACGCCACCAAGCCTGAATGAAGCAAATTTGCTGGTGCTTCGCGTGTACCCCGTGCATATTGAAACGAACTTGATGAAGCACCGCGTGAACGTGCATGTGTTCTACGGATTCCTCCAGGTGAATTCACGAACGGGGCTGTCCAACTACTCGAGTGCAGGGTACCTGCCAGCGGTCAAAGCGAAAGGGACGAAGCCGTTGAAAGTGTGCAATTCGGTATCAGATCTCAACAAGAACAGCTCATCATCCAGTCAGCCAACAGCAGCAATAGCAGGCGGCAAGAACGATACACGAGCGAAGCTCTGCCGATCGTTTGTGCTGGATCTGGGAAAAGTGTCGACCAAGGGAATTCGCACAAAATTGCTGAACCTGACCAACATCAACCCGGTCCCCGTCGGTATCAAGATCGCGAGCCTGATCAAGAGCGAGCTCTTTGACCTCGCCATCACCTCTGATATCACCAAATCGCGCCAAGTGCCGCTGGAAATCGCAGCTATCGGCAAACAGTATGCTGAAATCACCCGGAACTCTTCACAGATCGACATCTTTTCGTCGTTGCGAGCGAAGTCCTCGAGTCCAAAACCAAAGAAGAAGAACTTTCGCCTTCATGAAGACATCGTGATCCCTCCAGGCCACGATTTCGTGCTTCGGCTCGGGCTTCAAGTGGTGAACGAGCTTGGCGAGTTTACAAAGTACCTGCTGACGCTCGAGACGCCGTTCGAGTTCATCCACGTGTACGCGCGCTTCGAGAGCGTGGAAGGCGTGATCCGCCCCGTCGCCACCAAAGCGGAGGTACCCCCAATGTTTGCTGGCAGTACGGGTTTCGTCGATATTCACTACGAGAACACGTTCAATCACAGCGTACCGATTCGAGGAGTCACGTCCCCAAGCTCGTCCGTGCAAGTGATCACGACGAACCAGTACATTGTGGCAGGCAGCACCCACTCGGGCGTCAGTATCATCATTTCTCCAGCGTACAGCAAGGTGTGCTCGAACAGCAAGTACCTAGCAGACTGCCTGTTCCCAGACATTGATGAGAGCACGCTCTCATCTCCGCTGTCAGATTATGGCGAAGACGTAACTGAACAAGATCTCATTCAGTTTGATCGCCGGCAGCTTTACTGGAGTACAATTGAGAGCTCTGGTGCCCAGAACCACACGTTCAAGGCGACGGTGCAACTGCACACAGGAATTATGGTCACTGACGCGATCGAGATCACTGCGCCGCTCATTCGACCTTCAGTAACGAATATGAACCTATCCGAGAAGACTGTAGTGGGCGACATGGGACTCACAAAAGTGATGGAGTACAAAAAGATGACTGTGAGCGTATCCAACCCAAGTGGCGTCGCGATCGACGTGGAGCTGGCAGTCAGGGACCGCGACCGCGCGCTGTTTTACAAGTGCAGCCCTGGCGTCGATGATGAAGCAGCCTGTCTAGATGAGTGGGAGACAGCGGTGCGTCAAGGCGCCGGTAACGCCAAGCAGAGCGTGGCTCCGTTCTTCGTCGCAAGCAAAGTCGTTCGCGTGCCGTGGGACGGAGTGACAGAACTTGGTCCAGTGTACTTCTTCCCTTCCCACGTTTTCGAGATCAACACCACGATCTTCGTGCGGAACAATCTGACGCACCTTGAGCCAGTGGTCCTCTTCGCTCGAAGCGGTAAAGGAGAGTTGCAGGTGCACGTGCATACAGAAGATCAAGAGCAGCAGAAAGAGGAGGACGCTGGAGTGTCCAAAGTCTCTAACGAGTTCTTCAAGTTTGATTTGAACAACAACAACAACAACAACAACCCAGTGGTCCATTTCAAGCTGCCAAACCTGAATGGACCATCACGCGCCGCCGCAAAGCCGCTGCAGCAGGTCATTGAGCTCAGAAACATTGGCACATATAATGCACTGGTTGAAAGCGTCCACCTGATGTACGATCTAGCCACTCCATTGCTCAAAAGGACATTTGCAGTGACCTTTGATGGAGTCCCACCTAAGCAACAACGAGCGCTTGAAGAAGACGGTCCGCTGTTGATCTATCCTGGGAGCAGTATCAGTCTGCGAATCACGTACGCACCGAATTGCTTCATTGCGAGGATCGAGCAAGAGCTCGTGGTCGAGGTGGACAATGTGATGATCCGAGTCCCGCTGATCGCCGAAGTGAGACCCTCAGCGGCGTTCGACTGCCTGCGTGCCAGAGTACCCGCGAACGTCCTCATGCTGCTATTTGTTCTCTGGAAGCTGGCAGTGCTTGTGGCGGTGGCGATTTCGTTCTACAGTGTGTACAGTGGACTGAGCGGTGTGCTGAGTCTGTATGACCGAGAAACGTTGATTCGTGTCGCGGATCACTTTGTCAGTAAGGAGAGAGCTCATGGTATATCTGCGCTGGAGCCATTGTCAGGACTGGAGCATCAGCAGCATGGCGACTGTGAGTCGATCTATCGCTATTTGGACGAGCTGAAGGCGAATTCGTACTCTCCGGACATTCGCGTTCAGATCCCAGCAGTGACCAAGTTGCTGCTTGAGCGTCAGAAGAAATCCTCGCTTGCTCCTAACACGCAAGACGTAGACAACAAGATTGCTCTTGAAGAAGAAATTGCACTGGAGGCGCTGCTGGTACAGCCAGCAGCTAAAAAAACGCAGACATTGCAACTGGAGCAACGAAAGAAGAAGGAAACGGGGAAGAAGACCGAGGTTCATACCTTATCAATCGCCGCAGTTATTGCTGAATCTCCGATCCAGGCGAACCCAGCGGCTGCGACTACGACTGCACCCAAGCCTGAACCACTGATCGAGCGCCCTCCGCCAGTTAAACCAGCAGTGCAAGCCGAATTCAAACCCGCGAGCGTGACTGCAACCGCACCTGAACTCAAGCCATCGACTCGACACCCTCCACCAGTTAAACTCGCACCAGCTCCAGCTCCAGCACCAGCCAAGTCGAAACCGGACAGTGCGGCTGTAACCAAGCCGAAACCATTGGTTGAACGGCCTTTGCCTGTCAAAACAACATCACCAATGCCAAAACCTCCTGTTAAGGCTGTGAGTGAGACGAATGCGAGCCAGAAGGCGATCATCAAGCCCAAGGCAGCAGCAAAGTCCAAAAACGCTTCGACAACGCCGCGAAAAGAATCCCCACGAGCGGTGATCCCAGTTGTGGAACCAAACTCAGCGTCCAAGTCGACCACCACAAAAGAGCGTGCTGCTGAGTCTGTCATTGTCGAAGACAACACTGTGCGTGTGAAGAGGAAGGTTGTCCCAAGAGCGAAGAAGGTAGTTCGGTCAACCCGAGGCAAACGCAGAGACCAGAAGCGTGGCGCTGCGACTAGCCCACTTCAAGTAGACCTCTCTGTTGTGACAGAGACCAACCGCTTCATCGTCGACAACCAGAAGCCTGTGGACGCACTGGCGAGCTCAATGGACTCGACGAGCACGACGGTGTCGTTCGACTCGGAGGATTTGAAGCTCTCGCCGGCGAAGAAAAAACCTTCGGAGCCAGAGTCTACTACTGAGAACGCTGATTTCTTCCTGTCCATGACGTTCGAAGCGCCGTTCAGCTCTTTCGGAGCGATCGGCAAGCGACGCAACCCCGTGAGTCCAAAGCCTCAGCGTGGTGGGTTTGCGTTCAATGGCGATAATCAAGAAGAGGACACAGTGCTGGTGGAAAGGTTTGGACTTCGAAGCCTAGAGCCCAAAGCCAACACCGCCACCGCCAGTAATGGATTGCGGCCAAGTGAAGCTAGAGCTTCATCGCTTGACTCCATTGAGGACGACTGGAGCGATTTGTATTTTGACTCGATTCGCTCCGAGATCGGACGTCTCGTAGCCAGCAGTGACAACAACAACAGCGGCAGCAAGAAGGACAACAGTAACAGAAGCAGCGGAATGCTAGAGGACGGCTTTCACTCTCTTCATGCACGCCAACCGTCTTCCGACTCGCTCACATACAGCCTGCGACGTCCAATGGAGCGAGCGCCTGCAGTTCCTCGCATGGCATCTTCAACGCCACCACCAGTATCGACGGCTACGACAACGGCGACGACGAAGAAGAAAACGCCCCCGGGCTTCACGCCTGCGGATGCGAACCCGCACGAGTCGCGCGCAGCATTCGAGCGGCTCCGGAGCGCTTCCCCGCACGGCTCAGTAGCCTCGCCATCAACTACAGCTACTGCGCCAGCAACGGCAACTCTCGGCAATGCTACCGACAGCAGCAGCAGATTTGCATTTGCCAGTCGCTTCGCGTTGTTTGGACCGCATTTGGGGCACTCGTCGTCGCCACTCGATGGTGGTGGTGACAACAGTGGAGCTGCTGGCGGTGGTATAGCAGCACCCAGCAGTAACGGTCTCAGTAGAGGCGTGGCGTCCACCGCCTCATCAGTGTGCGACTGGGATACGGGCGCGCCGCTGCTTCTTGGGGCTCAAGGATCTGAGCTGCTCACGCTCGGGCACAAACGCGACGGCGAAGACGGGAGAGCGGCGTTTGCCCGCAACGCTCTCGCGAGTCTGGGCGGCGTGGAGCTACTGTCGCCGTCGTCCGCCGCCACTGCCTCTACGTCGTCCTCGTTCGCCTCTACATCGCCCTCCTCCTTGCAGTAGGAGTCGTGCGTCATGTACTGTGTTACGTTATGCGGATACAGCTCGTACATGGCTGACAAAGGTTGACAAGCTGGTGTGCAGCTATTGACTATGGCAGCCTATACAGTTCAGGCAATGTTGACCAAATTGTCTGCATTGCAATCGACTCCAATGCAAAATGGTCATGAACGTGAACGGTATCCCACACAAGTACAGTACTTTCACTAATACAGTAACGCACTCCCATTCCAGCGATCTGATCTTGTGGAGCCGCATTTGCTATTCGATAACTGAACTGGACGTTTAACAACACCAACATTATCAACACCACCACCCTCCTCATAAACATGCATCATCACCCCCACCAATTGATGATTCTCTCATTCACCTCTTCTAGCAGACGTGCCACACTTCCGTCCCCCATTTATTCAGCCCCAATCAACTTTCATGAAAGCACAATGCAGGCGCTGCAGCTCTTCATCGCGGTGCACCAGTGGGCACGACACGTGCGTTTCTCAGTTCGCATGTATCTCACGACCAGTGAGAAAAGCTGCCAGCAGGTCCGCAAAGCCACACGCAGCAACTGGGTCCGTGTCCAGATCTATATGATCAAGTGGGCTTTGCTCGATGCGCTGGATCGAGGTCGCGCGCCTGCCTACCTAGGATTCATGAATGGATGACTCTGTCGGACACATTCCGAGTGTCCACATTCCCGTTCGCATTGCGTCCTATTCTGAGAGGAGCTGCTGATGCCATTCTCGCAGAATCGTGAATCCCAGCCAAACAAACAAACGCAAGCTATTACAGCGAGCCAAACAGACCAAAGCGTGTGCGCTTGTAACAAGCGCGCAACGAACAAACAGCCGTCGCATCTCGCGCCGTCGCCCCCCTTTTCGCCTTTCGCCTGTGCTCAAGAACGAAGAAGCCTTCGCCCCGTACAAATATGTACACATAGACTGTTTTCATAGAGAGAGAGAGAGAGAGGAAGGGAAGGGATATCATCAGAGCCTTCCTCTTTTTTTCCTTTTTCCTTCCACAAACACGGGATATGCGGAGCCCAGAAGCCTCAAGAAAAACTCGGACTGAACCTGAATGGTCCGCACTGTCCAAACGGCAACAGTCCACAATATGCGACCTCTAGAGGCGCGCAACTGAACTCCCGTTGAATCGTGGGATGCGATCACTCGATCAGCTTCAGGCCGCTTCAAGCATCTTATCCATTGTATCATTGTCGCTCGTTTCTTTTTTTTTTTCCGAAGTGCTCTGCTCCATGCATTTTTGATCCAGACAGCACACAATTCGTACACGATTCATTCACACATATTGGCTGCTCGCTATTGTAGTTGTATGGACAACGAGGAATCCAGCAACCAGGGCAACAGAGGGCGGCGGTTCAAGCATTTCCCCCGCTGTTATCATTTGGTTCTTGTGTTCCCTTAGGCTCTCTTTCGGCAAAATGTGTCATCGTTTGCGTGCGATGCCCTGCGTCGTCCGGTCTCTCGGCGTTCGGCGATCCCAGTCGGCGATGGACCCTCTCTAAAGCCGCTCGATCTGTTTTACCTGTGTAGTTTGCGTAACAGTTTTGCAAATGGTGAGTTTGTATGCCAGCTGCCAGCGGATGGCCATTTCACCACTCGAAACCCTCTGCATCAATGCTGCAGTGCTGACTCTATTTGATACGAGAGGTCTCTGTAGGGTCCCGCTTGGTGACTGAGCCAGCTGTGGCCAAGTGGTCCGTACGTCTCGCCTGGCTGTCGATCGATCGAGCATGGCAACCACCACACCACCGCTCCGCCGCATCCTCCTACTGTACTCAACAGACCGGGATTGCGATCCCACACTCGCAAATTGACGCTCGAGGGCTGATCAATAAGAACTGTCAACAGATCTGCCGCGACGGCTCACTTGGCATTAGAGCAGCACGAGAGCATCGAGCAGTCAAGCCACGCAGCGCAGTCGTCCATTGCGATCCATTCCGCTCCATTACGACCCGCAGCGTATCACAGAACGACACGAGAGCTGCTCTCTCTCTCACTCACTCACTCACTCGCGATCCAGTAGCGACCTCAACAGCGCAGTCAGCACAGCACAGGCAGCAGCAATAAGATCAGAGCGATGGTGGCACTAAAGAGCTTGGCATTCCTGGGCCTGGCGGCAGCCGCGCAGCTCTTCAGTAGCCGTGTGACAGCAGAGGACGTGCAAGTGCGCGTGATGTCGTTCAACGTGCGCACATCGTACGCCTCGGGCGACGCGGCGTCCACGTGCAGCAACTGGAACGGCGTGCGCAAGGAGAACGTGGTGAAGGAGATCAACATGGTCATGCCCGACTTCTTCGGCACGCAGGAGACCTCGGACGAGCAGAAGACGTACATGGACTCGTCGCTCGCTGGCACGTACCTCAGTCTCGGCAAGAGCACTGGCTCGCTCAACGGCGCCGCGTCCGAGGTCGACGCGCTCTACTACAAGGTCGCGGACTGGAAGGTGATCACGGACGGCATGTTCTGGTACGGACCGAACCCAGACGCCCCGTCGGCGGCATGGGGGATGGCGTACTACCGCACGGCTGTGTGGGCTCGCTTCGAGCACATCAAGACCGGCCAGACGGTGTGCATGTTCAACACGCATTACGAGACGCCGGGTAACGACGAGGCGCAGATCCAGGCGTCCACTATTCTTCTGGCCAAGATGGACCAGCTTTGCCAAGCGACCGACAAGATCAAGGTCGTCACGGGCGACTTCAACGCGCTGCCCAACTACCCGGCGATGATCAAGCTCTTCCAGAACGACCTGCAGGAGTCGTCGAGCGAGTTCACGTTCTGCGGCGACATGATGTCGCCCACGTGCCAGACCAAGTTCGACTACACGCTGCATCGCCTCAAGGACGGCGCGTGCTGGGTCAAGTCCGAGGTACTGCGAACGTCGTTTAACGGCTGCTACCCTTCGGACCACGCCGCGCTGCTCGGCACGTTCTGCACTGGCGGCTCGTGCTGCAACGGGAACTCGTCGTCGAGCTCTTCGTCGGACACTGGCACGGGAAACAGTACCAGCAGCACGACGACCGGCAGCGGGGCCTCTATCGCGGGCGACAGTCTTTCTCCAGGTACGGTGAGCGCAGGCGGAGGAGCCGCTGGCACCTCGTCGTCCAGCAGCAGCGACGGAGCGACGATCATCACGACCAAGTCGGAAGCCAGCTCGGACGCGACCGGCACGATGCTCGCCATCATCGGCGTGATCGGCGCCACGGCCGGTATCGCGTTCTTCGTCGTGCACAAGAAGAAGGAGCTCGACGCCCGCGTGGACGAGCAAAAGTCTGTTTCCGCGCCGCTCCCAAGCTACTTTGCGCGCTCAGACGCAGCAGAAAGCGAAGCGCTGTCGCCGCTACCCGTGACCGTGGTGGGTATGTCGGCGCCGTCCCCCGGTCGCATGTCCAACTCGCCCGTGCCGACGCTCTGCGCCACGAAGCGCGACAGCCGCGACTCGCGCTCGTCCTCAGTGTCTTGCAAGGACCTGACGCCGACAAACCAGCGCCGCAGTCGCAACACGTCGAGCGCGTCGTCCAACTTCCGCATGTCGTCGCCCGTGATCATGGACAACAGCTCCCAGTACTCGAGCTCGGCGTCCTACGACTCGCGCATGCAGGACAGCCGGATCAACTTCAGCGAGGCGTACGCGTCCGAGTCGTTCGACTACCAGGACGGCGCGATGACCAAGAAGTCGCAGACCGACTTTGCGATGCTGTAAGCCTTGTTGTTGGAAAGATCGCCCGCCACTTTGACTTTTTGCAAAGAGTTAGATTATGAACCCTCCCGTCCCATCTATTCACCACCACCCATTTTTGTAAACGCGTACGGCCCCGTAGTAGCCTAGCTCTCCACGATTGTAGCTCGCTGTATTTTTGAGTAGCTCCCCAGAGTGCGTCCTGGAGCAGGAGGCTTTGTGAGAAAGAAGAAAGGAAGGATTTGATTGAAAGTAGGTTGCCGAAGCGAAGCGAAGGCCCCTCCTTCCACACAAGTTAATATAGAATCATCCATCACTTCGAGACAGACATCTCGCCGGTGCCATTCTTATTCTGTGACTGCTGGTGCTGATGAAAAGATCGCAAGCAAGCCAGCCAGCAGCTCAATTGACTCTGGTTCTGTTGTTCTGCTGATCCGGATGTTGATCTTGAACGGGGAAAAGCAGGACGAGAGGAACGGACAGACGGACGGACGAGGGGCTCTGTGTCAACGAAAGCAGCAAAAGTCTCATGGCGATTCGAAAGAAGAGCGATCAACGATTGGAGCTTCGCGTTCTTGCGCGAAGGATTGCAAGCTGCTGACGTCGTGGTCCGCAAGCTCCTCTTCCAGTCTCCAGTCTGTCAGCCCCCCAAAATCGCCTGAGTGAATGCTCTCGTTTTCCCTCGTTCCTTCTCATTCTCGCGTTCGCTCCACAGAACGGCAAAGCAAAACTTGCCAAGGCAGCCAGAAGCGCCTAGGCGCCTCTACATCCCGTTCACGGAGCAGAAGCGGGCGCTCGGGGATCACTTGGTTCGACAAGGAGACAAAGCTGCCGAAGCAGCCAGACAAGCTGGCGTGAACATTAAAACAGTGCGGTTGTACTCACGAGCTCGTAACCAGCCCCCCCCCCCGACTCTTAACCACTGAAGATGTCACAACCTCCGCAATTTGCAATCAACTGGAGCCACACCCAGGGGTGTTGTGGCTGCTCCAAACGCTCGCACCTCATCAAGAGCTCCGGTCACCCCGGCTCCCGTTCCTGTCGCTGCAGTCGCGCCAGCCTCTTCTCGCGTCGACGTTCTCGCGTCTGCCTCCCCCAGCCTTAGAGCTCTTGCTCTTGTTCCCCCGGTCGCTGCTGTTCTTGCTTCTGCTTCTTTAGCTCAAGCAAACCCTGGTCTGACCCCTGTGTCGCCGCCCATCACGCTTGCTCCAGGCTCGCCGACCGTTACAGCCTCTATCTCGCGGAGCACGTTGTGTCGGTCGATGGCATCTCCACAAGATCTAGAAGCGACCGCCAACAAATTCATCGAGACGCTTCACTTTCGTGACGGGGGAAGGTCATTTCGGAAGCTGCTATGCTACCTCCATTCACATGAGCAAAAACGCACTGTACGTTTTCTGTGTCGGAAATAGAAGCTCCAATGTCACGAAACTGCGCTTGAAACCGCCAATCGATCCGGACTTGTATTTGTTTTGCCAGTCACATCAAATCCCAAAGAGTTCAGATCTCGAAACCCCAGTCACAGGGCTGCTGGCTTCCCAGCTGTTGCGGCCTCCACTCTATCACACAGTGGTGAACTGGCTGTTCTGTCGGAAGGACCCGCCTTGCCTGATGGCGCTTAATCACGCGTGCGCGCACTCTCTGCGTTCACCAGCAGACAGCACTCGGAAACAGGACCGCTCGCCCGCAGCAGCGAAGAGCTATAATCGCAATCGTGTCGAGGCGTCGTCCGTTTACAGCCAGACGCTTACAGAGGGCGAAGAACAGCCGAGGCTATTAGACGCTTGCTTCTCGCGTGTGTGCTTGCGTGCTTGCTTGCTTGATCATCAATCGCTAGACAGCCAGCAGTTCTTTACGTTTGTTCCGACGTGAACGTCGTCTCGGACCAATTTAATTCGCTGACGCGCGCAGCAACTCGAACGAAAGAGTCCGTCCTGTCCAGCAGCTACAGCTACAGTTAATCAACAGAAATAGCACGAATAAGATCGAGAAAGATGGTGACAGTTCGCAGTATCCTTGGCGTGGGGGCGCTCGCGGTCTTCCAGCTTCTCTTGAGCGATAAGGTGGCCCAAGCACAGGATGGCGTGGAGGTGCACGTCATGTCGTTTAATGTGCGCACGTCGTACGCCAGCGAAGATGCCAAGTCGACGTGCAGTAACTGGGACGGCGTGCGCAAGGACAACGCGGCGAACCAGATCCGCACGGTGGCCCCGGATTTCGTCGGCACCCAGGAGACCTCTGAGCCGCAGAAAGGGTTCCTCGATGGCGCGCTCGCCAGCCAGTACCTCTCGATCGGCAGATACTCGGGCTCGCTGAACGGCAAGGCGGGCGAAGTGAACGCGATTTACTACAAGGTCGCAGACTGGAAATCGCTTGGCGACGGCATGTTCTGGCTGGTACGTCCTGGCTTTCAATGTCCATCTTGAGTCCAAAAAGCGCATGTGGTTAACATTATCTCCTTCTTCATGTAGGGGCCAAACCCGGACGCTATGTCTGCAGCATGGGGCATGGACTACTACCGCACGGCGGTCTGGGGCCGTTTCCAGCACATCAAGTCCGGACTCACGGTCTGCGTGTTCAACACGCACTATGAGACGCCCGGGAAGACCGAGGCGCAGAACCAGGCGTCGGGGATCATCCTGACGCGCATGGCGACGATCTGCCAGCCGACCGACAAGCTCACGGTCATGACGGGCGATTTCAACGCGCAACCGGGCGAGTCGGCGATCAAGAAGCTCCTCGACGGAGGGCTGGCGGAGCCGTCGATGGCGGCAACTTACTGCGGCGACATGATCTCGCCGACCTGCGCGACCAAGTTCGACTACACGTTCCACAAACTGGCCGACGGCGCGTGCTACAAGACGTCCGAGGTGCTTCGCACGGCGTTCGGTGGCTGCTACACCTCGGACCACGCCCCGCTACTTGGAACTTTCTGCTTGGGGGGATCGTGCTGTGAAGCTACACCAGCGCCAACGCCCAGTCCAAGTCCAAGTCCAGATGCTGGTAGTGGAAGCACCGGCAGCAGTGCTGCTACTTCTGGCAGCTTTGCTGGGTCTGCTGCTAATGAAGAGAACGTCATCCCAGGAAGTGTGAGAGCAGGGAAAGACAGCGGGCTGGTCGGCAACGACGCGCTGGCAGGAGGCGCGACAACCGCAGGTGGAGGTGCTGATACAACTGACAGCAGCTCTGCGGCCACTCCTTCTGGAGATGGCCCAGCGACCCAAGCCAGTACCTCGAGCTCTACGAGTGGAAGCAGTGCGGCGGGGACGTTCATGGCGGTGTTCGGAGTGGTCGGCGCGGTCGCTCTGGTCGCACTTGTCGTCGTTCGCAAGAAGAGAGCACTGGACTCGAGACTCGACAGCGAGAAGACGAGCGCGGCGCCGATGGTGCCCAGCTACTTCACGCGCGGCAACGACGTGGGCAGCGAGGCGGACCTGTCGCCGCTCCCTCGCATTACGGAGCAGTCTGCTCTCGAGCGTCAGAGCAACTCACCGATCCCGACGCTCTGGGCCAGTGAGAAGAAGGAGCGTGACTCACGCTCGTCGTCCGTGTCGTATAAGGGCTACTCGCCCGGTAGTCAGTATGACTCGCGCGAGTCGTCAACCAACTTCAGCGTGCGCATGTCGTCGGCCGTCCTGCTCGATGACGCGTCCACGTACTCGCGCTCGCCATCGTACGACACGCGGATGCAGGAGAGCCGCATCAACTTCAGCGAGGCGTTCGTCGCCGACTCGTTCGACTCGGAGGACGGCGGCGCGCTCACCAAGTCTCACACGGACTTTGCGATGCTGTAAGTTGTGGTTGATCCAAGCACACACATCGCATCGCTCAGCCGTCCATTCCTGCATCCGCTAGACTATGAAACACGGCGACGAGAAGCCCCATTTTTTGTTTGTTAATGTCATGTAAATTCTCAACTCTTTCACGCCCAGCATTGTTGCTTTGTGCACCACGTGTGGCTGGTGTGACCAGAAATGACCTCTCCATGAAGAACAAAAGAATGTCGATGTGAGAGGAACTGACTTGCGGCTGGCCCCCATTTCAGTCTCACTGTCGAGACTTCGCAGTTGAGAAAACAGCTTGGAGCGTGTGGAAAATGGTGAAGATTTGCTGCGCTGTGTTCGGCAAAGCAAGCGCGGTCTCTACCGAGGTGTGTCTCTGAGTGGAACGGTGGTGGTGGTGGAAGAACTCCAGTATGCGATTTTCTACTTGCTCAGGTACCAAAAGCGCTACAAATTCGCTCCATGCGCGATGAATCTCTTTCTCGCGAAGACTCGAAGTGATGGCGCATGGTTGAAGGACGACGACCGCTTGGAGACACTGTTGCACAGGAGGGCTGACACAGACCAGTTCCTGGAGATGCGCTTTCTGTGGAGGCTCGACGAACCGGCGTGCTTTGGGACGGATTTCGAAGCTGAGTACAAGGAGATCCACGTGTTAGTGGAACCACAGAGAGAAGCGACATCGATTCATCCGCATTAATTTATTGTAGCAGTGAGACTTGCTGGTAAGACACATAAAACGCAGCCAAAAAAATGCACCACCTCGTTATTTTTACAGACAACAACTAATCAATCAATCAACACACAGCCAGCATCTTCACTGCGTCAGCACCGCCCGCTCCTGCAACAACAACTTCTTCTCCTCCAGCTTCTTCTCCACGTCGCCCAGCTCCTGCTCCAGCGCGCGCTTCTGCGCCAGTAG
>JAADVN010000196.1:0-27724 GCA_023335535.1 Globisporangium spinosum
GGCATCTATCACTGGCTGAAATAATAGAAAGTGATTTCATTGGCCGATCAGAGCATACCAAGGCCAAGTATAAAATGCGTTTGTCGGAATTGCTATCATATTCATCCTTAACCGTACTCGAATGTCGCTATCAGTCCAATTTGATAATTTTGCGGTATCTTCACCGATATTGCATAAAAAATCGCCAAAGTTTCACAAATTTGCGCGGTTTTCAAGTGAGGTTTCCATACTTAAAGACGCCATCAGTGCTTTAATACATATTCATGAATATGCCTTCAAGTCGTGTTTTGTGTCTTACATTGTAATATAAATTCTACACTTTATAGTAGGTATCCATTTTCTTTAAATTTAAAATTAATGAATATTATAAATGGTTTAAGTCTCAATAATAATAAAACCATTAAGTGGATGCACTGGCATTAATTTAATTTTTAGGACGTAAAAAAATGCAAAAAACTATAGTAATAATATTATATTTTGACATATAAATTTATTAAGAGCGACTTTACTCTTTTTCAAAGTGCTATTTTCAAATAATATTGCCTCTCTATTGGCTCCATTTCAACCAATATATTCATTTGTAGATAATAACCAATCTGATGCTGTAATGTCAGCCCCAATTTAGTCAATCTCAGTAAATCAGCTCCAAGATGCTCTACCTGTGTGCTTTTCAAAGAAAAAGTAAATGATTGCATCTAGTACGTTTGGGGTTACCCTTCGCCCACACCAGCCTATGATGATTACTTGGACTCTGTCCATCCACACCCTTCTTTTAAAAATGGGCGTGAGTTCTAAAAAACTTTTATTTCTGTTCTTGTTTAGATGACTGAAAACCCAGCGTTTTGCGTGAATGTTGGCCAAGAAAGATTATTGCCCACCCTCGCCCAAAGACCAACCAAAATCCAATTTGGTGTAGGTGTGGGTGCCAAATTCAAAACATGCCAAATGTACCCTAAACTATCGATCCTAGGGTATTATTTTGTGTATGGTAAATCTCAGATCCGATTTGGCATTTTTACCTTACGATTTCAGCTGGTCATTCGACCACTTGGCAATTGATTGACAAGCAGCAGCGCCAACATGGAGGCTCCGCTGCGATCGTGGATCGACGCCAACAAGGCGCGCGTGAGCGTGAGTGAGAGCATCAACCCCATTGCCTGCACCAACAGCAGCACGGACGTGCAGCCTAGCAACTCAGATCGCTCGATCTTTGCGCAGAGTGCGATTGTAGCAGAACAGGAGCTGATCGCATTGCAAGACGGCGCCTATTTGAATGGCTCCGCGTGGCTCAGCTCTCTGGGAGCTTCTCAAGACCTGTCGACGACGACCTCAGATGCAGACGCGCAGAAGCTGCGCGATGAGTTACAGGGATTGCAGCTGAGTCCCACGGTGCAGCTCGTGATGGCGCTGCTCTACGAGTGCGGACTGAAGGAGAAGAGTCGCTTCGTTGGCTACATCGAGCAGCTCCCCAAGCGCATTCCGTTGCCCATGACGTGGAGTGAGAAAGCGCGCCGCACGCTCAAGCACACCGCGGCGTAAGTGCCACGCTCGCGCTGTCTTTCACTACAGCGCTTGGATGAGTTCGTAGCGCGTTTGTTAATCAATTATGTGTGTATCCTGCACGCAGATCGCCTTCCATTGACGATGAGCTGGTCGCCAACATGTTTAAGAGCTTCGGTGCGCCGTTAGCGGAGAAGTTCCCGTCCTTCTGGCCCGCCGAAGGGCTCACGCTCGAGCGCTTCCAGTGGGCTTACGCGGTGGTCTCGTCGCGCGCGTTCACAATCAGCGACGCAAAGGAGCCGACGCTTCTGCCCGTGATCGACATGGCGAACCACGACCACACGAATCCAGCTGCCAAGATTGTTAAGAGCGACAAGGGGGCATTCCAGGTACGCCTTTATGTGTACATGCATCGATTCGATGAAGTATATGTAGTGAGTCTGACTTCATGTATTCTTATTGTTGTGGGGATCGCTTAGCTGGTAGCACTACGCGACATTGCGAAAGGTGAAGCCGTGACGATCTCATACGGCGATCTATCGAACGCCGAGGTGCGTAATTACTCGATGCAAAATCCGTTCTATGGCTCTGAAATGGACTTTGTACTGCGTAATCTAATGCTCAGTGATGATTGTGTCGCCCTTGTTTCGTTTTGTAGCTGCTGTGCCGCTACGGCTTTGTGCTGCCAGAGGCCGTGTCGACCGACTGTATCTTGGTGACCAGCAGCGAGCTACTCGCCACGTATACTGCGTTTCTGAACGACGATGCTGACAACGACAACGATACCCACACGAACAGCGATAGCGAGGCTGACAAGCAAGAGCAAGGTCAAGAAGAGGAGCCCGCAACCAAGAAGCGCAAGCTCTTCACCGAGAAGAGCAAGAAGAACAACAAGGAGCCGAGTGGCGAGGACAGCTCGCTCTACTTTCTACTGCACGGTGACCAAGTGAAGGAGTTCGGACTCGCAGACGCGCTGCTGAGCTTCGTGTTCGCCAAGAGCCTACCCACCGAGGTACTCTACGATGTGCTCGCCGTGCTGCTGCGCAAGCGCGACAAGGTGTACAGCGACGCGCTCGAGATGCAGTCCCAGGCGCCAGCAGCAGCAGATGACGGCGATGAGGCAAAAGCGCTTGTGCACCTGCTCAACAGACACGAGCGCGACGTGTGCCGCCGCATCCTCTTGGGCATCATCTCGCTCGAAGAGGACTCGGGCGACGATGACGAAGATGACGAAGATGAGAGCGCCGAGAGCTATGAAGATGGCGACGACGATGACGACGATGAAGACTAGAGAGAGCTCCGGTATCGTCAATGGCACGGACGCTGGCTATCACAGACAGGGTTACATCAATACTGTGATTGAACGAACAGCCAGTAGGCTCTTGTCGTTGTTTTGGGCTCCGGATATGTGCTGCATATATGGGACCTCCACACATGAATAGCGCGTACATGCATAGTTGGAGTTTGCATAGCGATTTTGAGTCTCCGCCTCCGTACCCTGTTACGATGAACATGAATGAAACTTTGCACTTTGCCTATTGGTGCATAACGCATAGCCATTTGTCCATGGGATGTAACTATATATGAGCTTATTCCCAAACTGAAGTATACAAATATCTATATGTTCTTGTTTATTTTAAATTTGGCTCTATTAGGGGGAGTCAAAGTTAGCCAACACCCACTTCATTGTTGTGTGTCCTGGTATGTGATAATTGGCACATTATTATCTAATTATATTTCCAAATCAAATTATAACGTGTCATTTGGGTAGACAAAGGAAACTTGGCGCCAGTCTTGCTTTCCTTTCGAGCACATTGTGTCCACGCGCTTCAACCCCGAGCGCAACATCCACACAAACACACACACGAAAAGAAGAGACGACACCAGACGCAACGCACTAAACACCAGCTGGCGACGACGGTGCTGCGCTTGATACGGCGATAGAGCTCACGGTAGCGTGTGGCTCAATGCGCGAATGCGAAAGGTTGATTTTTTATTCTACGCGCGGTTGCCGTCTTGTCATCAAGCACTTGATATTTTTGTACTGCATTTCTAACTTTGACTCCCCCTATTGAGGTACGCATTTAACACATACAAGCACACTTACATGACCCAGGAAGAATCCAGCGCTCCAGGCTTGTGTCCTTCATGCAATAAATACCCCTCCCCCCGCCGCCCTCATCCACACACAATCCTTTCTTCTTTTCTTCGTAAGCTTAGAGCGGTCGTGTGTAGCTAATGGAGTTAAAACGAGCAACGAAGATGCAGTCACCCCACAAAAAGCCAATCTGTTAGGTTAGCTGATATGCTTCATTTTGCCGACCATACAGAATTCGCCAGAGTGATATCGTTGTTGGTGTGCGATACTTACAGAGTACTTTCACCATACGCTCGATTGAGCACCTACATCAAAATCCTAATATCAGACTACATACAATGCGCTATCGGCAAACTTGTAACTGGTCACTCTATAATCATAACTTGCGACCGAGCAGATCGCTGTGTTCCCTGCTGCTTTTTAAATTAGATGACAAAGGCAACAAGACAGATATGCTCCAAAGCTAAAACCACGCATAGTCGTCCTTGCTACAAATACAATAGGTGAGTGGATTTTGGTTGTGCTGGTTATCAGCAACAACAAACTCCATCTGAATTATATTCTATCGTGCTTTGAGTATGTGACCGCCAATGAAAATCGTGTGGGCTGCACCATTCCAAACATAAAAACACCCTGACCACATTGTATACATCTTTGTATACAAATTTTGTACTAAAGTATGTATGGAGTGATTTTATTCTCTTATAGGAGAATGCTTAACCTACCCTAGGGATAGGATAAGCATAACTTCGGGGAGACAGGCATATATGGAGGTTTTAACTTTTGATCCTTGACGTTTGATCTGGTGACCATGCTTTGCAATAGATACAGAACCTGATATTTGAGGATTTTTGACTGGAAAGAGTCAGTTGAAATTGGTTGGACGTTTGCAGGTCTTTACCCTCAGAAGGTCGGAAGACAGCGCACACCAGTCAGGACAGGCTCAGAGGCTCAGAGGCTCACCAGAAAAAAAAAAGCATCTGCTGCTAAAAATAGAACTTATTCCTCCTTAAATAATAGAGGTCGACTGAAGAGGCGCCACCAAAATTCTTAGTGACAAAATGTTAGCTTTGTCGTGTGTGATACCGTTAAATGGAATGTGATCTGTGTGGTGTTCCCATAACTGAGGACACCATTCTGTTTTCAAAGTTTCACCCAAGGTGATGGATATGGTGCCAGCGGTCAGAATAAAAGTCCAGTCTAAAACCGCGTTCTAATAAATCTCGCTCGTCCTAAAAAGATTCGAAAGAGAGAGAAGAATATGCACTTTCTGACCATCCCGTGCCGTACCGTGCTCTGAGCCAAACAGCTTTTGCCTGGGGGTCGCACCAACTCAAATCACACTCAGCTTTGTATCATCGCATTCGTTACTTTCGCGCTTTGGCGTTTGGGCCGAAAATACGCACCTTTCGGGCTAATTTAGACCCACGAACGCTATTTATTCCCAAGCGCGTGCTGCGGCTCGCTCAATAGCATCTGTGCTCTCTACTAATGCCATGTGTTGGTGTGGATAAAAAAAATTCTCATCGCAATTGTGTGCTGCTAAATTTGTTCTCTTTTCTCCGAAGCTCGTTCGAAAATGCAAGTTGTTCTCTTTCAGGCAACTGAGGGCTCGCTCACCCGACAAAAATATTCGCTATTCCTCCCCCACAGACGCTTCTTAATATTCGCATGCCCGGCTAAAAGCGATTCGTTTTCTAGTAGTGTCGCTCGTATGAACAATATTCATTCGAATGACAGCCCGTTTGCTGGCTTAATCGATTGATGTAAATTCCCATAACCTGTATTAATTGATTTTATGAGTCTGTATTGATCGATAACCTTTGTATTCAAATATGCATGCAATCTCTCCTTTTGTAGAGGGAAGAATCCAAATGCGCGCGTGGGTAGGTGTGAAGGGGCATTCATCCGACTCGTAAACAACACAAGCAAGCAAATCCAGCCAGCTAAACCCGCAGCAACTCTACCAAAGAGTCCATCCCACTCTTTGTTTCCCATAGTGTTGGACCTGCGTGCTAACACGCACGTCTCGCTCACAAGTCCCTTCGCCCCACCATGCCTGCGCTTGTGGGTGTGAGCGTCCAAGCAACAGCCGCCGCAACAACAGTCCCAGTGTGGAAGAAGAAGCGCGCGCCGCAGGACGACTCGCTGCCGCCGCCGCAGGAAGAAGTGTCTCCACCCAGCGCCATGGCCCCGTCCGCCGCTGTCAGCCCCAAGAACAGCATGACGAATAACAACAGCAGCACATTAGCAGGCTCGAAAGAGAAAGAGGCGCCTGCGCCAAAGGATAGAGTGCGCGTGGGCGAGCTCTACTGGAAGCAAGACGGCGCATACGGATGGGCGCTCGGCCAGATCGTCGCGCTCCAGAACGACGAGAACACGGCCAAGTGGGTTGCGATCGACGAGGCGAGTGGCGAGGCGCGCGACTCCGCTGACTTCCCGCCGCAGATGCTCCCGCTCGACGAGATCCCGCTCTATCCGGCGAACCCGCTGTTCACGTAAGTGTGGCTTGTGTGTATGTATGGGCATGTGGCTTTAATATATATATGTGTGGGTGCTTATGAGCAACGCTTGTGTGTATATGTGTGTATTATGACAGGACGGCGTCGGACATGACGTCGCTTCGCCACCTGCACGAAGCCGCGCTCGCGAAGAACTTGGAGGACCGCGCATCGCTGCAGAACCTGCGGCCGTACACATTCATGGCGAACGTGCTGATCGCAATGAACCCGCTCAAGCGTTTGGAAGAGCCCGACAAGTCGCTTTTCATCGGTCAGCCGCTCGACCGGTGTCCTCCACATCCATACAACATCGCAGAGGTACGCTTTGTTTTTGTTTATTTATTCAGCTTCGAGTACTTTCTCAGTGTACCTAAATGCTGACTTGTTATGTCTGTTGTGTGTTGGCTATGAATGAATTACTACTACTAGAACGCGTATCGACAACTGTGTGCCGTGCGTGCTGTGATGCAGAACCAGTCTATCATCATCAGCGGCGAGTCCGGTTCCGGAAAGACCGAGACGTCCAAGATCATCCTGGATTTCCTCACACAGCGCGCGTCGCACGGCCCCGCGCGCTCTGCATCGGCCTCTGAGGACGAGATGGAGCCAGAGCTCACGATGTCGGTCCAGCCGATGTCCGCGACCATGGCGCTCTCGTACCCACACTCGAACAACTCGAGCAGCCGCAAATTGTCGCCGATCGCGGTCGGTGAGCGACTCATGGAGACGATCCCGATCCTTGAATCCTTTGGCAACGCCAAGACCCACCGAAACAACAACTCGAGTCGCTTCGGCAAGTACATGCGCCTGCAGTTCTCCACGGGCTCTCATGAGCTCACTGGCGCGTCCATCGACACGTACTTGCTGGAGAAGTCTCGACTCGTGAGTCAACCCATGGGCGAGCGCAACTTCCACATCTTTTACGAACTGCTGCACTCGGCACAGGATGAATACCTGGAAGAGTCGCTGCACCTGAAGCCGAACGACCCATCGGCGTATGAGTACTTGAACCAGTCTGGCTGCATGGAGGTGGACGGGATCGACGACGCACACAGCTTTCGGAAACTGTGCAAAGCGCTCGAGTTCGTGGGCATTCGCGACGATGCGCAGGACGAGATTTTCAGATTGGTCGCGGGTTTGCTGCACTTGGGCAATGTGAAGATCAGCGAAGAAGACACGTCCGAGGGCAAAACCGCGTGCATCGCAGAAGGCGACAAGGATTCTGAGCAGGCGCTTCAGTATGCAGCAGAGCTGCTCGGTGTGACCCACCAGGAGCTCAATGAGTGTATCTTGCTAAAGCGGATCATGACACGCGGAACCCGACGTGGCTCGATTTATTACGCGAAGCGCGACATGCGCAATGCGATCTACTCGCGCGATACGATCGCCAAAACGATCTACGAACATACGTTCACGTGGTTGATGCTGCAGTGTGCGTCGGCGCTCGACTACGATTCTTTCCGGAGCGACGTGATCCCGTACATTGGCGTGCTGGATATCTTTGGGTTTGAGGATTTCGAACCAAAGAACCGCAACTCGTTCGAGCAGTTGCTGATCAACTACGCCAATGAAGCGTTGCAGAGTCTGTTCAACTCGTGCATCTTTGAAGCAGAGCAGGAGCTGTACCGGTCGGAGCACATTTTCAACCCGATCAATCACTCGCTCTCGTTCACGTTCCCGCTTCCTGGTGTCGAAATGAAGACGAGAAGCCCTGACGACATTGAGTACGTGTTTTTCCATTTGATTGTAAGGTGAAGCGGGTGCTGATGCAAAACTAACACCCTAACTTGTCTCTCCTTACTTGTAGCTTCCTAAAACAAGAGATCAGCCCAAGCGAAGATGTCGTCACGTACTCAGACAACCGAGAGTGCTTGAACCTCATCTCGAGTCGTCACGGCGGTCTGTTTGTCACGATCGACAATGTCTCGCGCCTCCCGATGCCCTCGGACCGCAAGCTGAACGAGCGTCTTCACAACCTGTTCAAGCGCAACCCGTGCTTCCCAGCTCCGCATCCGAAGGACATTCGCGACACGTTCATGATCCGCCATTACGCGGGGACGGTGACGTACACGATTGCGTCTTTCGTGGACAAGAACAACAACATCATCTCGGACCAGTTCGAGGAGCTCATCAAGCGCTCGATGTCGCGCATTCTACAGGAGCTGAATGGACGCAACCGCTCGAACTCGCAGACCAGCCAGTCCTCCAAGTCCAGTGCACTCAGCAATTTGGGGTCATCGAAGCGCCTGAAGGGTGGTAGTACGTCGAACCTGTTCTCTACGCAGATGAAGGGCTTGACGACGGAATTGGAGGGCACGAGCTGTAACTTTGTGCGCTGCATTAAGCCAAACACCCAGATGAAGCCGGGCATCTTCGACAAACCGTTTGTCGTTGAACAGCTTCGCTGCTCTGGTACTGTGCAAGCCTGCGAGGTGCTCCGCGTCGGACTACCTACTCGTATTCTGTACGCTGAAGTGGTGGACGTGTACAAGCCGATGCTCCCACCCAAGATTTGGGCACGCTTCGAGTCGAACGAGAAGTTGTTCACGCAGGCGATCTTGCATGCGTACGATTTCCCAACCTCTGCGTACCGACTCGGTGACACGCGCTTGTTCTTCCGCACAGGCAAGATCGACTTGCTGGACAAGCTGCTGACACCGTCACAGGCGTCCACTGAGAAGTTGCCGTCTCAGATCGTCCACTACGTGACCAAGAAGCGCTGGATCTCCGCGACGACGACGATGATCACGTTCAACATCTTCAAGCGCATTTTCCAGGACTGCAAGTACAAGCGCAAGGCGACCATCATCCAGTGCATGGTCCGTCAGCACCTCGCCCGCAAGCGCTTGCGCAAGCTTCGCGTGCTGCACCGCATCAGCAAAGTGTGGAACCGCATGGCTCACCAAGCGCAGATCATGCACGCATACCAGGATCTGCCGGATCACAAGATGGTGCTTCTTGACAAGCTGCTGAAGAAGAACTACTTGCCCCCGCGTCAGCGGTGGCTCCTCAAATGGCTCGGTCCACTGCAGAAAGTCATTTACTTGCAGAAACTGTGGAAGAAGGTGATGACACAGTACCTGGCAAAGCGAGCGTTCCTGTGGCTCTTTGAGACCGTGAAACGGAAGCGAAGTGTGGTCTTGGTGCAAGTGCAGGTGCGCGTACTGATTGCGAAGGCGAGGTTCCGCCGTCTGAAGAAAGCTCGACTTGCGCGTGAGCGGTGGCGAATGGCATACGTCAAGGTATGTTTGCTTGCATTCGTTTTATTTCCTCCTTGATTGGTTGGTTATCATGTTTCGCTGACATTTTCTCTGCTGCATTCTCTAGGTGAAAACGTTCTGCATGTTTTCTCGGCAGTTTCAGAAAATCCACGTCGTCCGCCTTGAAAGCGACAACCAGAAGCTCCTGGATTCGATCGAGGCAACCAACAAGAGACTCGAGCTCGCAGAGCAAGAGGCGAGAGAGATGCGTGAGAAGTACAAGAAAGCCCAGATGCAGATGGAGGCGAGCCATCTGGAGGTCGTCGAGCAGGCAACGCGCATCGTGGAATTGGAGTCCGAGTTAGAGTGCGCGCACGTCGAGATCGCAGAGATACGCCAGAAGTCTTCCGGGAGCTTCATGGAGCGAGCAATTCGATTCTTCACGTGCAGCTCCGCTTCGTCGCCGCCCGCATCCCCACACAAGTCGATGTCGCCTGGCCCTGTGGTCGTGAAGAAGCAGATCGAAATGAAGCAGCGAGAGAGATTACCAAGCGAGACGGTCGTGGACGCGGAGGACGAGGAGATGAAGGCGAAGGACGCCGATGTGCTCTACTCGGTGTCCCGATACTGTTTCTAAGTCCTCGGTTTCCATTCCAGCCACTGGATTCGTACGGGTGAGTGACCAATAGAATGCACTCAACAAGCCTGTGTGATCCAGTCCAGCCTTTCGCGAAGAAAGCCTATCACCAAGCGCCAACAACCAGTAGTCTGTCGTGAAGTCAGTCTGTCCCCTCCGAGGTCCTCGCCTCCCTCCCTCTCACCTATTTAACCCCCCCCAGCCACTCTCTCTTGCTGCGTCATCGGAAGCTCAGCTCGACAAGTGTGACTCAAACTTCACTCTCCCTCCCTCCCGCAAACCAACTACTATTTGCTTTTTAAGTTAACGACTCCAACGACTTCAATATATTTACCAAGTTTCTTGTTCTTCCTGTCGCTGTCTGTCAAATAAACTTCATGCACAAGTCACCATCAAGCAGGTCAAGGTGTTTTTTTTGGTACAAAATCCACAATGCAACAGAATCATTACCAGCCAGGCAGCTTAGCTACAAAAGACGTTCTCTTCCTCTGGTGGCCAAACCGAAGTCATCGTCCATGACCAAGCGACAAAGAAGTCCCGTGTCCTCTATCAGCACAAACCCGCAGGATCACCCTCTGGTGACGCTGCAGCAGCACAAAGCGCCATGCCTTTCCAGTGGCACGCGCTGCTCCGCACTGAGTCGGAGCTGCTTGACGTGCTCGACAGTCTGCGCCTCATGGTGTACGCGATGGAGTACGACGACGACGCCACAGCGAGTCTGCTCCGCAACCACTCGCCATCGTACCCTTTCAAGAAGAACCAGTTGCTGCACTTTGTTGCGGCGCACGGATGCCTGCGCGTCGTGTATGCGCTGCGCAAGCGCGGGAAAGCAGTTTAGAACGATCAGTGCAGGAAGCGCTGTGTCGATGGGAAACGGCTGTGGACCAATTATACGGAAGACGAAGAAGCAAAGACCAGTGGGTCACAACGCGTACGAATGATGCAGTGGGTGAACTCATTTCGAGCCTATTGTTTCCCGGAAGACATCATGTACGAGGCAGCGAAGTATGGGGATCTGCAGGTGGTCCGCTGGCTGCACTCCACGACGGCGTACTCTCCGCTCATTGCAGTAGAGTATGCCGCGCACGCGAGTCACCTGGTGATCGCACAGTGGCTTGTCAAACATGCGCACGACACCTTCTTTGTGAGTCAGGAGCCTGGACGTCGGGATGCTGCGCTTGAGGTGATGGTGCTTTTCGACGTGCGCGTGGGCATTTTCGCGTGGTTTATAAGGAACACGGACAAAGTCAGCGTCAGGGCGAAGAATCCCGTGAGGAGATTTCATCGCAGCGGGTTTGCGTTTCAAGGGAAGAAGACGCGCGTCGTGTCAGTGGTGAGTTCCAGTTTTGAAGATGCTGAGGAGCTGCGGGACCCGGTCGTGTTCGCTGCGCAAGAAGGCGATATTGAGCTCCTGGAGGTGCTCAAGCGCTCGAAGGACCAGTACAACTGGTCGTTTGCCCAGCCAACCCTTGTCCAAGCAGTGAAGAACGGAAGACTCGAAGCTCTCCAATGGCTTCTCGAGAACAAACAACTGGCAGAATCAGAATCGGAATACTCAGTTGCTGAGCTGGTGACCACTGCCATGGGCTCGGATCACGTAGACATCCTCAAGTGGCTCAATTCTAGTTACCAGCTTGAAGCAGTCTCGTTCAAGCGCGTGCAGAACGCTGTGAGGCGTGGCTATCTTGAAGTCGTGATCTGGGTGTTCGAGCGCTTCCCAGACTTGCCTGTCGACGAAGACTTACTGTATCCGTCCGTCGGATCTTTAAATGCGGACATCGCGATGTGCCTCCATGAGAACAAGGGAGCTAGCCTGCAACCACATTTGCTTCACTCGTTTGTGAAGCAAGATGACATCGATTTTTTGGTCACGTTTCTCAAATGCCTACTTGAAGACCAGCGAATCAACCAGCTGGCGACATCGCTCCCCATTTTTGAAGACTCCTGCGAGTACGGCGGTGCCGAAGTCGTGCGGTACCTCACAGAGAAGTATGGCACATGGAGCGAGCAAGGGGCCGAATTGGCCGTGACAAGAGGCCGCGTTGACATTGCCAAGTGGATCTTCAGCACAGGTCGGTCGAGTTCACAAATCGATGGCTACGCAGTAGAGCAGCTTGCGCGACAAGGGGAGTGGGATCTCCTCGTAGGTTTTGTCGCGAGAGATCAAGTTGCGGACAGGTTCCGGTGTTTCTAGAAATATCCCCCCAGAGAACCAGAGAGGACCCAGACGAACCAATACGTGATTCCGCTATGAGGAGAGCGCCCTGCGACTGAGGACTGGGAGTGGGTGGAGAGCTTGGTCCGATGGACGTTGGACAACTGTCCGGAGAAGATCACATCCGCAAAATCGTTCGGAGCCTGGGCATGTCGTCACTGTCACTCGGACATCGTGCGTCGACTGATCAAGGCCGAGTACCCGACCATCTTTGCAAAAGCAAACCTGAAGCGCATTCTGCACAGCGCGAGAGACGGGAGTCTGGTGCAGGAGTTCATTGAGCACAGCCCCGAGTTGCTGGACTACCGGATTGTCCAATGGACTGCAAAGCACAACCAGCACTCACTGCTCAAGTTCTTGTTTACTACAATCACCAAAGAGTGTGAAAGCACGAGAGTGAACTTTGAAAAAGCGTCCAACTTGTGGTGACGACGGCGAGCAAGTACGGCCATCTGGGACTTTTGAAGTGGCTGCACTTGAATGTGCCACCTGGTCCCATGGGTCTCTGGATGAGTGCCCGACATGGACAGGTGCACATCCTGGAATGGCTCCATGAGAGCGAGGCCATGGACGAGAGCAAACCTCAGGCGGCAATGCAGGCGAGTGTTCAAACTGGCCAGCTCTGCGTATTGAAATGGTATCAGAGTATCTGCAAAGAGTATCATTTTTGTCTGGACGAGCTGCGGCACGTGTTGCGCCGGCGAGACGTTGAGATGGTTGGATGGATTCTGCAGAAGCAGTCGGATCTGCGACTCGAGGATGCTGCGCTGAGCCTTGAACTCGATTCGTTTGTGAAGAAATGGAGCGTGCTGGCGAGAGATCTCGCACAAGTACCAAGATTTTGTGAACGGCTGCAAATGAGCCGCTGTTAGGCAGTAGGTCGCTGCTATTGATGAAATCCACGCGTCGGAAAGCTTGTCGAGCAAGCACATAGTTGTAGTAACGCAGATGTGAACTACGTAGAGCTAGGTAGTAACAGCAGTAGTCTTGACAGCAACAATGTCTTTAACTGTATCTATGTTAGCGAAATTCGCACAGAACCTCTTTTTTTTTCTATGCTCCCAGCTTGATTCAGCACCAGCATCAATGATTGGACTAGACTGACTGATGTCGTCCATGTCAAAAGAGTTGCTCATTGATGGACAACCGTCTGGTCCTCCAGCGAAATCAGTACAGTCAAACACATGTCATAAAGCACTGTTTTGCCTTGCCTGACAGCAGCAAACACGCTGTACCCTTTTCGATCGATCTGTCTTTAGCGTGAACGTGTATGCTCTTCATTTCTGTCCAGTCGCGGCAGACGCGTCAACAGGTCCTTGGGTGGTACTGTACCTGTAAACTCATGCACACACGCCTCGAGCCAACGAACCCGAACTCATTTGCGCTGGAGCCTGTAGCATTTCAGCAACACTGCTGATAGCAACTCCCCTGTTCTCGTCGAGGGAAGGAGCCAGCAAACTCCCAAACTGCAACTGCGACGCTTTGAATTAACCTTTGAAAGAAGACGACGCAAACGGAGCAGTTGCTGCTGGTGGGTAAAGATGCCCCACCACCACCATGTTCAACACTTTTCAAACCACAGCTGGCCATCAAGCCTTGATTGATTCAACGCGATCATGAGATCTTTTTGCACAGGGCTATGCACGCGAGATGCTAGCGTTGAGAATGAGGAAACTGATTGCTTTGAAGGAGTTCGCCTCCTCATATCAAGACCGTGATTACGTAGGTATGTAATACCCTCCTCGTTGCAAATCCCATGCGAGACGTGTGATCGGAGCCAAACCACGCCATGCCACACGGTTTGGAGCTCGGCGTGGTTTGGTTGGAGCTTGGCGCTTGGAGTCACTCGTCAATAGAAATATCAAATCGAGAAAAGAGCGCCAGGCGCTTGAAGACGACGCTCAACGTTGCAGGAACTCGCGCCACAACGACCCTGAACCCACCCACGGTGCTCCTCCTTTCGACCTCCTTCCAGGTCTCTGATTGGCTATAAATCTCTCCACAAAGGCATTTTACTGGCTCAAATGCACTCTGAGAAACGCATCCTCCTCTTTTGTTGTCTCTTCCACACAGTTTTGCCACTCAAAGCGACCATCACTCCTTCACGCTTTCCCTTTGCGAGTCCCTTGCTTTGCTCGCCTCTTGCTTTGCTCGCCTCTTTGCGCATTCCGCAATAGCAGCCAGCAGCGTTACATTAGGCGAGCAGGAGAGCGCCACCCCGCTCGCTCGCTCGCTCACGCGGAGTCGCCACGAGGGAGGCAGGGAGGGGGGATCGACGCGCGCTTCCCCACCGTCAACATGCCGCGCAGTCTCCCGCTTGAGCACGCCGCCGGAGAGGCGTCCGCCACGTCCATGATCGCCGCGACGGGTGCGTGGAGGCCGCACCCGTCGATTTCGCGCGCACGGAGACCGACCGCGGCGTCGTTCAGTGCCGGCGACTCCCGCCATCAGCACCAGCACATGCTCGCGTTTGAACAGCAACTGGACGCGCTCGTCGGCGCCATGGAAGTGACGGGCCAGCAGCAGCGACCCGAACAGTTTTGCAGCATCGAGATGGAGCAGCTGATTCGAGGCTCGCTTGAGCGCAGCGTGTCGACGTCCTCGTTCGCGGGCAGTCAAAGCGGCGCGAGCGAGTCTACCAAGTCCAACTTGCGAGTGAACGTTGGGAACAAAATCACGGGACGACGACATCGCACCCCGCGCCGGTTTGTTGTCACGGACATTCCTGATTTCGAAGAGTTCAACCGCGTGAGCCCCAGGAAGAACGGCCACTCGAATGACGAAGGGCGACGAAACTTCGCAGCTGCACAGCCGAGGTGAGTTACATAGAGATCGTCGTGTAGGATGTGATGTCGTAGTAAAAAGGAATCTCACTGTGTGCTGTTAATTTGTGTTGTACAGACAAGGGAAGACTGAAGTGAAAGGCCGATTCACGATCATTGATCTGTCTCCAGAATCTCCTTTGGGTTCTCCGCGAACACAGCAGTCGGTGGGGACTGAAGGGAGCTCAAGACCCAGCGCTCGTCATGGCGCGTCACCTCGACGACGGACGCACAGAAAGGTATTTGCTGAAGAGCGATTCGCTTATCCCCGCCGCAGGATCGATCAATCATGTTTTTAATTAACTTCATCTGTCCTGCAGAATGCTCGTTCGGAGCTTCCGACGCTGCCGTCGAGGTCACCTCAAGTACAAGTTATGCATCCCGATCCAGTTGACAGCTCTCCAAGGAAGCGTCGCGTGGATCTGAACGTGTTCGATCGACATCTCGACTATCTCCAGAAAGAAAGCGTGGGCATGAAGTCATTGCTGGAAGGAATGGTTTCGACGAATGCTCGCTGGATCGACGCACTAAACCAAGCAGGGGTGGTGTTCTTGAATGATCAAGCCAATCATCAAAGCATCCACTCGACTGGAGCAGCGGCTGTGTTGCCGATTGAGCAGCCCGAGCCATCACCTGTCTTCGAATCTACGACCGAAGAGAAACTCGCTGCGATGAAGTTCGCCTACGTACGTGCCATCGAACGGCAGTCTCTTTGTATGCGCACTTGTACTTATTCTTTCTTTTCGGTTTGGTGATGGTTGTTTCAGATGGAGCTGCAGTTCAAGCACGAGTCGCTTCTTGCGAGAAACAAACAGCTTGAAGAGCAAAACGAGAAGCTTCTATCCCGTTTACAGGAGCAACCGAAAAATGCTTCCGACAACCCCCGAGCTCAGCTTCAACCGCCATCCGACTCGAAGCCTTCAGATGGACGTGTGTCAGATCTGACGCCAATGATTGGAGATGCCGACAACCAGGGTGTCAAAGAGTTCAGCGCTGACAAGGACAACCAATTCGATACAGAGAAGCACGGTCACTACTGGCGAAGAAAACAACTTAGCGGGGAAGAAGAGTGCACATCAGACACGACAAGCGACGGATCGGTATCAAAGTCCCCAGCGTCAGCGGTTCCGCCTCAGGCAGAGCTCGAGTACCGAAATTTTGTGAAGACCTTAGAGAGCAAATGCTATTTTTGCTGCGTAATGTAAAGGAATGTACTCGTGCGTTCATGCACCAGCTTTCGATTGGGAAGCTCATTTTTCACGCTTTGCATCCGCAGCGTTCGTCCACGTCAGGTGCTGCTCTGACTGGACAGACAGGTTCCAGTATTTCACAACCAATACTATCCAATACATGTCATTAAACACAGATGTACTGTATTTGCTATGTTGTTAGTGAGTGAGTCAAATGTATGAGCAAGTCAATTCGCACAATTATTTTTTTTCGTGGATGATCAACATGGGGCTATCGAAGGCGCAGCTCGTCACGATCGGCGCGTGCGCCACAGCGGCCGCTGCGCTCGCGTACGCGTTCGCCACAAGGCAGCACGCTGCGTATGGCGCCGGCCGCAAGATGCTGCGCGATTTCCGCGTGGCGCGCGTGCTCAAGGCGACCGACACGGAGATCGCGGTGCTCGGCCATTTCTACTCTGACCCGAAGAAGCGTGCGGCCGTGCTCATTCTGCAGAAGCCGCCACTCGACCCGAGCGAGCTCAACGACGTCTTCCGCTCGCTGTCGCTGCATCAGATCCTGCACAACGATATCTACAGCACGTACTTGGGCGACATCTCGCGCGACGTCAAGCCGTTCAAGGTAACAAGCGTTGATGTGCCAGCTGGGTACATTTTGAGCCCAGGCTTGCTTGATTGCATATGGCTGGATGGATGCTAATGGTGTAAGCGCATGCTTTGTGATACGGTCAGATCAACTTAATCTACCCTGCGACCGAGACGCACGTGCGCAAGCACACGGAACAGAACTTCCACATGGTCGTGGAGACGCAGGAAGTATACGAGCAGGTCACGCGGCCGTACATCGAGAGCCTGCCATTGGAGAAGATCGAGTGGGTCTACAACATCCTCGAGCAGTACGCCCTTGTCATTGCTATATCGCCAGATTGTCTGTGTGGGGTTTCGTGTGTATGAACTCAAGTTTGCTTGCTGTATATCTTTTTTTTGCACAATCAGCAAAACGGAGTCGGAGCGGATCATCTTTGAAGACCCAGACCCAGCGACGGGCTTCATCCTGCTGCCTGACTTCAAGTGGTCCGACACGTCCAACGTAAGAGCATCATGTCTATTGCGCTTTCCGTACCGGTATGAGGACTCCAGTGTTTGCTTCGAGCTCATTGAGGAATTTGATTGCTATTGTTGATACGAAACAGATCGAGTCGGCGTACACGCTCGCGATCGTGAATGACAGGTTGATCCGCTCGCTGCGCGACCTGAACGGCTCCCACATCCCACTGCTCAAGAACATTCGGTACTTTTGCCATCCTCTTCTCGTATTCTTATTAGTTGTGGTACATGTCTGCTGACATCGATGCATTAAACATAGGGACGCGAGTCTGGCGGCGATGAAGGCGCAGTTCGGCATCCCCAGCAGCTCGCTGCGCATTTACGTGCACTACCAGCCGACCTACTACCACTTCCATGTCCACTTTTCGCACATCAAGATGAACCTTGGTGCGTATTGCCTCTCTTGCTATAACCGTGTGAACTCGAGACATAAATGATTCTACTCTGACGCACTCTCTTTCATTGCTTTTGTGTTTTGCAAAGGCACGTACACGGGCAAGGCCGTGCTGCTGGAAGACATCATCAGCAACCTGACGCTCAACGGCAGCCACTACACGCGCGCGACGCTGTCGTTCATCGTGGGTGAGATGCAGCACAAGCCGCTCTACGAGCTCTTCCTGCATCAGCGCGTGCTGGGCAACTAGCGGTTAACGGCACCGTCACGGAGTTTGTCTTCTCTGCTGTGATAGACGCGAGTACATTGTAGCTGCTGATGGCGTCATGGTTAGGACTGTTGCGGAGCTCATGGCTTTTGCCTTTGTCGTGTGTGTTGTTCGACCAGCTTGCGCTTGTTTGACAGTTTTTTAAGCTGAGGAATGCCTCTTTTATACATTCCGACGATACAAAAAATGCGCTGTCCGCCTCTCCAAAATGCAAATGTACTGAACTCGATTTCAGTTCTCAGATCTTCTCAAATCCATATCCAACGTCGGGAAAGGAACCAAATGTACTGCTTTAGCGGAATGGATGATTTGAGTGAGAGGCTGGAGCTTTGAGCTGACACAAATTGCCTCGATAGCGTATTCGCGCTTTTTCGGTCCAAAGTCCAGACGAAGACGACGATGGTGACGAAGGCGATCGACTTGGAGCAGACGACCGCGCCGCCGCCGCCGCAGGGCCCTGTGCGCCTGCTCTACGTGGGCTTCGCCATCCTGCAGTGCTTCCTGGGCGCCGGCATCATCTTTGGCTGGTGCGTGCGTGTGCGTGTGGTGTGCTCACATGTGATGTGCTTGTTGAATCGCTTCGATATTTTTTGAAAGAGAGAGAGAGGAGAAGACCAAGAGCTCGCCATTCATGATGCTGTTGTTTGTCTTCGTGCCGCTGGTTATGTGTTGTGTGCATCAGGACGTCGATCATCCCGGTGCTGGAGAAAGAGCGGATTTACAATGAGCTCTGTGAGCCTGGCGAGAGCGGTGCGTGGGAGCTCTTTGTTCTGTGACGATCAGGAACTCGAAGTGCATGCGGTGTGCGATGGACTGACTGATTGATGTGCTGCATTACAGTCTGCGAGGCGCAGAGCGAGAAACTGCACTTCGCATTCACGATCGCCGGCTCCGCCAGCATGTGCTCGAATCTCGTGCTCGGCTTGTTCTTCGACCGGTATGCGCCTGTTGAACGGTTGCTCGATGTGTTGCATTCATTGCGCGGCGATCTTATCCGTATGTCTCCGTTGATAGATTTGGACCACGCTACACGAAAGTGCTCTCGCTGGCGCTCATCATCATCGGCGCCGTGTTCATGGGCAAGGCGCATTACCGTCACGACGCTTCCTCGCAGACCGACTACCTGCTGCCTGGGATGGCGCTTATCGGGTTCTCTGGTCCGGGTGTGCAGCTCTCGGGTATTCACCTGTCGAACCTGTTTCCCGAAGGGAAAGCGCTCGTGACGTGCTTCATCGTCGGCGCACTGCAGTTGAGCTTCTTCATCTTCACGCTCTTCGACTTGCTCTACGAGCACGCCGGTGTGTCGAAAGCAACGATCTTCAACAGCTACGCGTTCGTGGTGCTGCTCACGCTGCTCGGCAGCTGGGTGCTGGATCCAGACACGCCCTACGAGCTGCAGGAGCGTGCACGCGCGCGCACAGAGCACGAACTGCTCTCTCCCATGCGCCTGCCGACCGTGTTCGACGACGAAGACACGTCGCTGCTGCTCTCCTCGACGCCCGAGCTCGCCAAGTACCGGCGACAGCGCTCGCGCTCCAAGTTCCAGCGCTACGACAGCGACGACAGCGACAACACTGACAACAAGCGTGAGGTAGCGCACAGTGAGCTGCCGTATCGGTCGTTCCGCACGCAGGTGCGCTCGACGCCGTTCGTGCTCATGTGCTTCTTCTTCGCGATCGAGGCACTCTGGTGCAACTTCTTCATTGGCAGTGTGACCGACCAGCTCCGCTGGAAAGCGCTCCCTGTATCTGATGTGAACGCTCTTTTATCCGATTTGGCGATGCTGCTCCCAGGAAGTGTCGTGTTCATCCCGCTGGTCGGATACCTGCTGGAGACGTGGGGCTACACGCACGTGACGTTCCTGTGCGCCGTTTCGGCGCTGGCGTTCACGGCGCTCTCGTGGAGCAACGCGCGTGCCGTGCTGGTCGCGTCGTTCGCGCTCTACGCGCTCTTCCGCACGATCCTCTTCTCCGTGCTCTTTGCGTACATCGGACAGACCTTTGGCTTCCGGCACTTTGGCGCGCTCACGGGCATCGCGTTCTGCATTGGCGCGGTGGTTGGGCTGCTGCAGACACCGATCGCTGCGATAGGCGACTATCAGATAATCGGGTACATCCAGGTACGGCGGTGTGTTGTGCTGTATGTACTTACTTGCAGCAGCAGCTGCGAAAGTTGCTCGCTCGTTTGTTGATTGTGTGCTGTGTGCGCGACCTGCTTGTTTCGAGTTGCACGCACATCTTGTTTGCTTGCTTGCTCGTGCGCAGGTATTATGCTTGTTGTGTTTGAGAGGCTGAGCGCTCACTTTTGTGTATTTGTTTGTGTCTGTTGTTGTTGATGCAGTTCGGATCGCTGCTGACCACGCTGGTGCTGCCGCTATACGAGCTCCGGCGCAGCAAGAGCAGCAGGAAATGAAGATCCTCGTAGAGCCCACGAGCTTCAGTACATTTTCCACTTGCAAGAAGACTCGAGCGCGTGCTTCCCATTCCTACAGAATAGACACTAATGCCTGCTGTTTTTGTTCAAAGATATGGGCGATATCCTACCGCAAGGTTCCAAGTGCCATTGGGAAGGTCTGTCTAGGATATTGGCGTGCTCATAAGCAGCTCGTTCTCACTTTGGTGACGTCAACGTGGCGGGCAACGGCGCCTGCTTTTTCATCGCTTCGTGGGTCTTTCAAACGGGATCCGCAGCACCAAACCTGTGATTGGGGATGCTGTAGCAACCTCTTGGCTATCCAAATGCGCGAGCGAAGCGAAGGTCTCAAGGCGTGACCTTGTCTGCTGAGTTTGCTGTGCGTGCCGAACTTGTTCTCTCGTCGTTGCGTTGCGCGGATCTTTCTTGTTTGCCTGTCGCAACAAACCAGATTGCTTGAGTGAGCTTCGGCCCGCAATAAATATTGTTGAAGCTTTGTCTGTGTGTGTGTGTGCTCATTTTGCTTTGCTTGTTGGATTCAGTTCGGATGGCCACTTTGTATGCAGCAAACACAACACAACAAAACTGAAGAGCTGTGGTGACGCATGTGCTTGCATACTGAGCTCCCATTCCACAAAATAGAACCTGTTTTACAAGGATATGCACGACTTCCATGGTCCAGTCCCTCTCGACTTTCGCCAGCAACTGTAGATCGCTGGTCCTGCATTTCAACGCGCTGTCCATGGACCCAGGAACGGCGCTTTGAAGGCGTGAAGGACACTGCTAGTTTTTTTGCGCAGGGCTCATTTGCACTTGCATTTACAAATAACAGCATTTTGTTGTGCAGCCCAACTTCTTGGCTTCATTCACAAACAAACCCTTAGCGACTCACTCTCGCTGTGAGCAATCTGTTTGCGCGCTTATAAATGAAGCTATTTATAGATGCGCATGCTAAAATGCATACATGTACGCGCTATGCTCTCATTAACTCCGCAGCACAGATTAACTACACAGCGCCGCGATGAAGCCACAACTCGGTATTAGCCGAATCGTTGCTGTAGAGTCCTGATTTTCGCAGCAAAAAAGAAGATGCTCAGAAACCCTGTCCTTGTTCTCTTCTTCTTCCCCTCCCACCCTTTCTGCCAACAGAGACATACTTTATCCAAGTCAAATGGGGAACAGTAGAGGACGACCACAGGGGGAGGGGCGAGAATGAAATGTAACCCATTTGAGTCGGTAAACTACGGACTCAGACCGCAAAGTAAAAACTTGCGCACAAAAACGACTGCATTTGATTCGCGCAAACTCAGCCATTTCTCCTTCTCATGCGCTCCATTGGCAGAAACAGCTGCGGAAACAAGTGCGTGGTCCCTTGCGCAAGTAATTTACGCAAGGCCCACTGTGCCATACAAACCCCAAGTCTCCGACGAGTTCACTTGGCTGCCTTTGCTTTTCCTTTGCCACTCGCACACGCTTTTTGCGCCAGCATCTGGTCAGCCAAACTCAGTCAGCCCAACAAGCGAGAACAAGCAAACAAGCAAGCAAGCGCGCGAGCGAGTGAGCGGCGCAAAAAAGACCCCCGCAACTTGCAGCAAGTAAGCAACAAGCAACAAGCAACAAGCCCAACGAGCAACCAAGCTTGCCCCTTATAAGCAGTTACCACATAGCAACCGCACCATGTCGCGCTTCTCGATTGTGAACGTGATGGGGCGGCGCAGCACCGTGTCGTCGGACGGCAGCGAGCGCCCGTCGATCATCAGCACGCTCGACCTCAACCGCCAGCTCAACGAGGAGGCCAAGCGCGTGGACCAGCACCTCTTCTTCGGCCCGCAGCAGGCGGTCTTTGAAGGCGGCGACCGCACGCGCGTCATCCACGGCGAGCGCAAGATCCAGAAGAACTCCAAGCGCTTCTGGTGCGTCTTTCTTTGGCTTTGTTTGTATCCGTGTGAGGGAGGAGTGGGGGAATAATGGCGTACTGACTGTGTGTGTGTGTTATTGCTGCTGCTGTGTAGGCTCGTGTCCGAGCCGCTGTCGATGGACCGCGACAGTACCACGTCGCTCATCGGCTTCCCGACCGAGCCGCCACCGAAGAAGGGGCTCGAGAGTGTCACGAGCTCCATCTCGGCTGCGGGCCGCTACATCGGCCAAAAGGTAAGGAGTGGGGTGTCCTATCATAACGCCACATGCGCGTGACGACGCATTCCTACTACTACGTGTCTTATCTGCTAAACGACATCTGACTCACACACACACTTCCGCTTGGTTGCTTTGTCCTGAAAATGTGATGATTATGTCCTAAATTAGGTCGCGCAGATGAAGTTTCCGCCCTCGCACGTGAACGAGGACTCGTTCTGCGACGGCTGCGGTATGGACCCGATCGTGGGCAACATGTACTCGTGCTCCAAGTGCGACAACTACAGCCTGTGCGAGAGCTGCTACCAGTCGGGTATCCACGGCTTCGAGGACAGCGAGCTGCTCAAGGACGTGCGCGAGGACTACGCGCTGCGCAACGTCATGGAGACGTGTCGCCACAAGGTGCCCGAGAAGGTCTTCCACCTGCTGCTCAAGACGGTGTGTCGCGGCCAGGTGGACAAGTTTAACTTTTTGGCGACCTGGATCTGCTCGGTCGTGCTCGCGCACCCGATCCACGAGCTCTCGGTGCGCGGCATCGAGATCCCGCACCTGGACCAGGAGACCCGCGCGACGCTCGTGACGCTGCTCACGCCCGTGCTTGCGGAGCGCAACGACCTGGAGGTGTGTATGGAGTGGTTCTGTCCGCAGGCCGACAACGAGAACGTGCCAAACTCGAAGCGCCGCGAGGAGACGCTACGCATCTGGGTCGCGACCGACAAGGACTCCAAGTCTCCGTTCGTGGTCGCCAAGGACCCGGCGCGAGACGCGGACACGGAGTCGGACCTGTCGCCGACAAGCGGAAGCAACGGACCGGCGAGTCCGAGCATGAGCGCCGGTGGCGAGCCAGAGTCCCCAGAGGGCACGCCGCCGAGCTCACCCATGCACCACAGTGCTGGTAATGGCGAAGTGTCTTTTGTGTCATCGCCACCGGCGTCTCCGACGCAGCATGCGCAGCTCATGGTGAACGCGCTGTCCTTAGCGAACGACGAGAGCAACTTGACGGCGGACGATGCCAGCGACGACGGCGAGTCGGACTCGGTCAAGAGCGACATCGCGCCTAGAAAAGTAGACGGCGTCTCCAAGTCGGGGCAGCCTTCCGAGGGAATCGAAATGTAAACAGAAGCCAACACACAATCAACAAAACTCCACAGCGAATCACACTTGCGGGGGGTATTTTGGGGTGGCGTGCGGTCGCAAGAGCGAGGTCGCAGATATGGGGAAAATGGATGGCTGCGCGTGCAGCTCTCTCTCTCTGTTGCTGGTTCTCTCTTCTCATCTTTCCTGACCGATTGAAGCTGCCGATGAAGAGTCTACTTGCCAGTCTTCCAGTCTTCGTCCGTTTCCTGCTAAGCGTATCGGAGACCTCTGCGAGCTCTCGATATCGCCAGCCAAAGTGTCTTTCGCGCGTGTGGTTTTGCTTTTGAGAGCAAAAAAATCTCCCTCCAGTAGTTCATTTTGTAGCATTTTGTCATCCCCCTCACCCCTTTTTTAAAGCAAAACAAATTCAGATTGCGAGTTTGTCAGTCGATTCGCGATTGGTTAGTTGCCTGTTGATTCATCGATTTACTGTCCGCCCAAGGAACCTACCATTGTCACCTTGGAGCATTGTGCTACTGCTTGAACGTGGATGTCGTTGTGCTTGTTCCAAACTGTGATCGCAGTGTTGGCTGTTTGTGGAGTTGCCATGAGCCGGCAACGCGCAGCAGAACTCACTCTTCCTCGCTGTGAACTTCAATGTAGGCTTTCCAAGATTCATGCAGACACCGACTGTTCTGTTCTCCTGAAGACTGCGAAGCGCTACGAGTCAAAGCTGAGCACACAACACGGAGACATCAGATAACACGACTGTATCAGGCTATCACTCCCTTGTTTTTATAAAATGAGTTAGAGACACTCGAGGCTCTTATGAATGCACTTTTGCTTCACTTTGCTCCTGCGCTGGTAATAAATCTGCTCGATCGTTCTCTCTGTTTTCTCTCCTTCCCCTGGCCCACGTGCTTGTACGCGGACACATGCGTGCCTCAGTGCACCATTTCTGCAAAGTTGCACGCATTGGCAGCCTTCACATCACACACTTTCTTCTCTCTGCCAACAACTCGATGCAGTTGAAGCAGCGCGTCGCATCATATTCGTCTGCCAGAGGCAAATTTAGTTCTTCGCACGGTAGAACGCGAGGTACGCCATGTGCCAGTCACCGCCACCCTTGAGCTTGTTGATATCTTCGGTCTTGCACGGCGACACATCGTCATCATCGTAGCAGAACCAGTCATCTGAAGCACACAAATCCAACCCACAGAATCACATCAGTGCCAGAACGAAACACAACGACCAACACAACAAATCCATCATTACCTCCTTCGTGGCGAACCCACGCCATGTAATGACCAGAGTCCGCCGAGCGACCCTTGTGCGTCAGGATCGCGTACAGTTCGTAGTTGCCCTGGAAGTCCACGGGAAGTCCGAGGCCTGGCGACTGCGCACCCATGGACATCGACTTCGCAGCCTCAAGCGCAGCCGCGTCCTCTTCCGAGAGCAGCTCCACGTCCTCGCTTTCCTTCTTTTCTTCCGCCTCGCTTTCTTTCTTCTGCAGATACAGAGAGGGTTCAGTTAACACAACACATCAGAACACGAGACTCGTATTTTGTGAATCCTTCCACACTCTCGGCAACTGAACAGCATATAACACACATACCGAGTCCTTGAATTCGTTCAAAATCTTTTCAGCATTCCTGTGACAAAAGGTACCAAATTGCAGACGCACAGCCACACACAACACAGAAAGAAAAAAAAAATCGTCAGTACACTTTTCCATGGAAACCGAATATGCAACAAAGCAACAACGTACTTGTCGCGCGCAATCTTCATGGAGGCCTTGAGCTCATCCGAGCAAAACTCAAACACGTCGAGCACTTGCGGGAAGCCAATTGGCTGTCAGCACATATAGGTCGAGCACAACAAACGCAATATGAGTCTTCCAAACTGCACCGAACTAAATCCATCAAGCAAGCGCTGCAACTTACACGCAGCATTTTGCATTTGACGCCAGTGTGGTCGCGGCTCTCGGGGGTGAGCTTCCAGTAGAATCGCATGAACTGCACGCAGAGGTACTTCGGCAAGCGGTTTATCCGCAACGTTTTTTTCCACTGCGCGTTGCGACCCAGCACTTCCGAGTTCTTCTCAATCACGCCCTCTAGACCGATTTTGATGCCCTCCGAAAGGTGGTTCGTCTCGATCGTGATGTTGCACACGAGTTTCAACGCCTTCTCCTTCTTCACGATCGGGAGCTCCATGTCCGACTCGGCGCACTCCAGCCTGTGTTCATTTCAAACGTTACAATCCGTCAGTATCGTAAATACCCAGACAAAACTATTCGTGCAAACATCATACACAAACACGCTCACTTACGTTTCGTTCATCTCGAGTCCGAAGAGCGCGTCGATCATGTTGGACGTTGCGCCAAGGCTTGGCAGACCCACAGGGTTCGTCAGCGAACGCTGAAGCGTCGAGAACAGCGTCGAGAGGAACTCCTCACTGTCCTGCTGCATGAAGCCGCCGCCACGAGGCGACTGCTGCGCGAACTGAGGGTACGATCGGCGCAAGACCGCCACAAAGAGCGCCGGTGTGATGCTGTCGATGGTCGTGTCCAGCTGTCCGTACATGTCCCGCAGCGCGGTGGTAAAGTTGTTCGCGAGGTCCGCAGACACACCACCGGCGTGCTGCTTGAGCGCATCGCGGAACTCCTTCACGGGACGCAGACACTGTAGCGTCGCGTTCATGTAGCACGTGTTGCCCAGGTTGGCGAGCCCCGCTGGGTACACGACGCCGGCGGTGGCGACATCTCTCGAAGTCATGTCTTCAATGAACACGACCTGCTCCTTCGGCTTCTCGACAACCTCCGCCGAGCCCATGAGCACGATGCTCGTGCCGGCGGGGAACTTGAGCTGACTCAGGTCTACGTCATCCTTGAGCATGCCCTTCCAGGCCTTCGACATGAGCTTCTGGCGCTCCACGGGCACGAAGGTCAGTGTGTAGAGCTGCGCCTTGAGCGTGGCCACGGACGCGCTCGTGTCCACCGCCACGTCGCTGAAGACCTGCTTTCCCCACTTGATGCTCACGTTCACGGTCGCCATGCTTTCGCTTCTTCACTTGCTTGCTTCTCTCTCTTGCCTTCGCTCCAAGCCTTGGTCGGTCGAATGATCTTCTGGCGAATGGGGATTTCGACGGCGACTTCAATCCGCGATCCCCCCTTTCCGCTGTGCAGTTTGCGACACAATAGATCCATTCGAGAACATGCAGGCGATCGGAGATGACGAGTATATCATTTTATACAGGTCTTTTCACAACAACTCAATGTTTTATAGATACGGTCTTTGACAGGATATGATAAGATGAAGGGATTACGTGAGTTTGCAGGGTTGCTAAGAAGAAGGTCCTGTATTGAACATGCATACTGTACTGTAATCACTCCATTGATGGCTTTATATTTACCGCGTGTGCAGTAGCATGAAGAGTCATCGATTATTCGTCCAGTGTGGGCGGACAGACGAGCGATCTGTCCATAGAAACAATAGGGCATAGGTCCAGTCGACCAGCGCAAGTGAGCCAGATGGCCATGTCAGACGCCATTCTGTGGACGCCGCTCGCTCTCTGCTGTGGCTACACCGTATGCTTCGCTGTTCAGCTTCTACCAGCCAAGCCAGCAGCTACAGCACCGCCACCAGCACCACCCATGTAACCAGTACAGTTCTATTCTATCAGCACAACAATGGAAAGAACGCGAAACGAGTGCACGAACAGCCGCGACCGCTCTCCAACCTGCTAACCTGCCCCTGCTGCTTCAAGAGCGAGCTCCTATGGCAACTGGTTGTACGCTCACGAGCGGCTGTTGCGGCGTTGAGTGAGAAGAGACGTCCGTTATTCTCTTGATTCCGCTCTCCATTTTGCACGCTCATTCTGCAATCGTCCTCCTTGTAAGCACAGCCCGCCTGACTCACTCACTCACTCGCACGTCTTCCATCCATCCATCCATCTCTCGCTCACTGATGAAGTCCTTCTTTGCTGCGCTCTGCCTGGCAGCGGCAGCCGCGACTGCACCAACTGCGGCCGCGACGCGCAACCTCACAGCGATCGTCGATGTGATCGCGTTCAACGACGTCTACGAGATGCTGCAGGACAGCGTGAACGGCCTCAATCTCGGCGGCCCGTCGCGCGTCGTGGAGATCGCCAAGGACATGCGCTGCAAGAACCCCA
>JAADVN010000197.1:0-27585 GCA_023335535.1 Globisporangium spinosum
GCTTCGTTGCAAGAGCATTTCCCTGAAATAAGTCCGACCAGTGGTGGTGCTGGCGGCGCTGGGGTACGCGTCATCGCCGAGCCTGGACGCTTCTTCGTCGCGCCTAGCCACACGCTCGCGGTGAACGTGATCGGCCGCAAGACCGCGCCAGTGGACAGAACTCAGCGTCCAGACATGGACAACGATCCGTTCGGAGTGCCGACGTACATGTATTTCATCAACGACGGGATCTACGGCTCGTTCAACGGGCTCTGGAACGACCATCCGACGATCCTCCCCGTTGTATTGAGTTCTGAGAGCCCAGTTGTTCTCCACACGGCCAGCATCTGGGGGCCGACGTGCGATGGCTCGGACTGTGTGTTGCGCCACGTGCAGATGCCCGTGGTGAATGTCGGCGGATGGATTCTGTTCCCGGGTATGGGCGCCTACAGCTCGGCTTCCAGCTCGCACTTCAACGGATTCACGCCGCCGAAGAAAATCTACATGCAACCTCGAAAGTCAACGACCAACTGAGTGCGTACATCTTGTTCGTCCTTATTGAGATTTTGCCCTTTGGAGGCTGTCAAATTCGACAATAGAAAACGTTTTGGTCGGGTTTGTTTGCTCTGTATCTGATCTCGAGCGAGAATATCGCCTGCCTCTCGCTGTCTACCTCTGACAGCAACATCGTTGGGTCTGACGGTGGGGGAGGGGGATTATAGTGAGTCAAATAACGCCGGCAAACTGCATTTCCTCTATGGGGCATCAGGAGCGCTGGATGCGTCGAGCGGTTCCTTCAAAGTCGAAGTCTGCTGCTGCTGCGAAAATTCGTAGAGTTTGTCAACCACAAACCAATCTTCACGCGCTGCGACGGCTCTGGTGCGCACATCATGCGGGTCAAACTCCACTGCGTGTCCGTCAAGCAGCTCGGTCGGTTCGGAAGATTTCCTCTCTTGACTTGGAAACGCACTGAAACATCTTGCAATCCACCCAGGGCGACTCGCCAGTCATCGCCTCCAGAATGCACATCCCGAAGGAATAGATGTCCGGTGCGAGCGTCAGCCGCTCGTTACCGCGAATGTACTCGGGGGACTTCCACTGCTGCGCTCCTTGTTGTTTCGGGTCGACTTCCACTTCCGCGCTGTTCAGAATGGGACTCAATCCAAAGTCCGTGAGCTTCGCATCGCCATCCGCGCCGATGAGGATGTTTCGCTCTTGAGGTCGTTGTGTAGGATGCTGAGGTCGCGCAGATATTTCAAACCCAGAGCCACTTGGTACAGCAACTGCCAGCTCTTGTTGGCGTTTCCCTCGCACTTCAGATACGCAGCCAGGTTCCCGCTGCCGACAAATTTGCAGACAAAGAAGACTTTGCCAACGTGGCAAGCATCATACAGCTTGACGACATGCGGGTGGCTCAGCGGGAACCACACTCGCAGCTCGTAGAAGAACAGCTCGCTTCTGTCGTTTGAGGCCGACCGCTGGCGGGAACTGACTGCACGGTGCTGGAGTCACGCTAGTGCTCAATCGCGAGAACTCAGCCACGTGTCCTTCTATGGTCTGGTTGTGAAGCAAACTCGCGGCTTTCAAACATCCAGACCTGCTTGCCTGGACTCTGGGGTAGGAGATCAACCTCTGTGAGGTAGATCCAGTAGAAGGGTCTGGACACTCCCAAATGCTGAACGGTTGGACAGTCTTCCATTTCTCTTTGTTTCTGGCCATAAGAATAGCCCCGCAGCACAAGACAGGAACGTCTCCTTCCGAGTAGAAGAAGCAGGTGTCTCCGCGTTCACGGCTTACTCCTCAAGCTCTGCGGAGCCTAACGTTGGCATTCTTTCTGGTACAATTCAGCGCTCTTACTGAGCGTTTGACCCTTGGTGCCTCAAGGGGAATCCGATGCCCCCTCCATTGTATCGGGTTTTTCGCGTATCGATGGCAGTCCTTATAGTTCTGTGGGCACAGCTAAAGTAGATCTCGCCATGCCAAGTGCATGTCCCTATGAGAAGAGGCAATGCTACAGTTCTGTTGCATCGCCGCGTCTTCAACGGTCTCGTGGTCAGCCATCCATCCACACGCACCAGAGCACGCCTTTGTGTCTTGTATTTTGCTTTTTTGTATTGGGTGTGTGCTGTTTATGAGTGGGATGGAACTGCTATTGATGATGATATCCTTCTACTGACTGGGCGGGCGGAGAGAGCGAGCACTCGTATGCAAAAGCGAGCGAGCGTCTGTCTAGTGTTTAGTTCTCCAGGCCGCTGAAGAAGCTCGGGCGGCGCACCCACGTGCGCGGCAGCGTCTCTTCGTCCGACGCCAGGCGCAGGGTCTTTTCCTGGTCGCGCATGTACAGCGGCTTCTTCTTCTTCGAGATGTCCTTGAGCGCGATCTTCCACTTGCCCTTCACGTCCGTCGGCTTGGCGAAGCTCTTGAGCTCCTCCACCTTGTTGTTCGCCGCCAGCTTCTGCAGCGTCAGTGCTTCCTCCGGGTAGAGCTTGTCGGTCGAGCCGTGCTTGCCCAGTCGTCGCACAAGCGGCGGGTAGCCTTCAAACTCGTCGTTCAGGAAGAAGAAGTCCGGATTGCGATACGCCTCCTCGTCGATCCCCATCAAGAGCGCTTCGTCGTGTGCACTCAGTTCCTCGTTCTCCTCCTGGTCGAGCGACTGGCGTTCGCGCTTCTGCAGGCGGCGGATCTCCTTTTCGTCACCCGCGGCCTCGGCGCGCGCGAGCGCAGCAGCTTCTTCGTCCATGCGCACTTGCGCGGCCTCCTTGCCGGCCTTGATCTTGAGCTGGAACTCCTCGTGAGAGAGACCGGCTTCCTCGCCCTTGAGGTAAATAATGGCTTCCACGCGAGGCTTCGTCAAGTGGAACTTGCGCGCGAGCTTCTCGGACGTCCACTTCACCGGGTTCTCCATGAATAGCTGCATCACCTGCTCGTCCAGCTCCTCGTCGATGTCCACGCCGCCCTCGTTGATGTCGGCCTCTTCGTCGAGCTTCAGGTCACCGTCCTCCTCTTCCTTGGCTTCGCCCTCGACAGCCTCGGCAGCGTCATCGCCGCCTTCACCTTCGCCGGCTTCGCCCTCACCGCGGGATCCCTTCTCGTCGTCGTCCGCGAGGCTCAGGAAGCGCGACGACGAGCAGAAGCGCACATTGCCGCGCGTCACAGAGCTCTTGAGCGCCGACTGTGGCACAGCAGACGCCAGCGAGCGAGCGCTCAGCGACGACGCAGCGGCAGGGATAGCGCTGCGAGGCGCGCTGGCGACGGACTGCGCGAGCGCCTTCTTGGCGGCCGCGCGCACGACGGAGCGGTACGCGGACATGTTGCTGCTCTCTTCCTGCTTGGGGTTCCTGCTCCTTTCTTTCCCAGCCCTTGCTTGGCCTATTGTCGTCGTCACAGACAGCGGTCGCTTGATTTGAGTGGAGTCCCCGAAGCCTCTCGATCTACCACCGGTATTGATACCGGTATGTAGATATCATGCAGTTCAGGAATCAGATAAGACAGGTTTCATCTCGTGCTGGTCCAATATTTATACCGGTCCTCTTCATAATAATACCGCTATCATACTAGTTTTAAAACAGGGTCCTCTATTCTGGTGGCTATTTTGCTGTGTGAGTCCGGCTTGTGGTCATCGCATTATACAAACCTCCCCAATCCCACAATAAACAATACAAAGTCTATACCAAAGGGGCACTGAACGTCAGTCAATTCGGCAAGCGGCCACGAAGCAAGCGGCTTGGGACGGACGGACGCACGCGTGCATATCTTCGTACGTGTCTCCATCTATCTACACATACATCTAGCCCCCTTCCTCCTTCCTCTACAGACAGACTGCAGCTGCATGGACACCGTCAAGAAGCTACTGCTGCGCTTCGTGCGGCGCCACCGCGTGCTCGTAGCGTTCGTCGTGGGCTCGTCGATCGTCGCGGCGATCATCTACGAGTTCATGCACGGCGGCATGCCGCACGCGATGGTGCACGACGCGCCCGCACTAAATGCAGTCGACCTGCGCGGCCACCGCCCGCACGCGATCTGGCGCGACGACGACGAGTTCGAGTGTCTCGGCTGGCGCGCGACGTTCAACTGCGACCCGTACGGCCCGCGGGATCGCTTGCGCGACCGCAAGTGCAACGAGCCCATGCCGCGCGTGAGCGGCTACTGCGAGGTGCGCAATGCGACGTCGGGCGAGATCTTCCACGTGATGCTCGCAACGTGCAAATCCTGGCGCTGGTGGCTCGTCAAGTCGCTCACTTGCAACGACGCGCGGTACTTCACGGACTTCAGCATCCATGCGGTCGAGTACAAGCATCCGCCGGCGATTGCGCTGCCGCCGCCACTACCTCGAAAAGCATTGGTAGTCAGCAAGGACGCGACTAACAGGCAGAACAATAAGAACAAGGACGCATTGAAGAAACCGGTGCCGGTAGAAGACGAGTCCCCCGTGTCGTTCGAGCGCGGTGTCGTGCTCATCGGATTCCCCAAGGCGATCGCAGGTGTGTACGCAATCATTCGGCTGCTGCGCTATCTTGGCTGCGCATTGCCCGTGGAAGTGTGGATAGACCCGCTAGAGATGCACCCAAAGCACTCGATCCTGGTGGAGCTCGTGAAGAACCACAATGTGTACCTGCGCACGATTGAGGACCCAAGCGCGACCAAGTTCCACGCCAAGCCCTACACGATCTACCACAGCCGCTTTGAGAGCGTGCTGTTCCTGGACTCGGACAACATCCCCGTGCGCGACCCGACATACCTGTTCGAGACCCCGGAGTTCACTAGGTTTGGCGCGATTTTCTGGCCGGATTTCTGGCGCCCGTCGCTCGACACGGCGTTCAATGTGCAGGAGCAGAGCGCGCTGTGGCAGCTACTCGACATGCCGTTCATCGACATGTTTGAGCAGGAGAGCGGCCAGGTGCTGATCAATAAGACCAAGAGCGCCGACGCGATGCACAAGCTCATGTTCTACTCGGCGAACGTGCCACGGCTGCTCACGGATTGGGAGCTCGTGTACGGCGACAAGGACTTGTTTCGGCTCGCGTGGCTCAACACGTCGACGCCGTTCCACTTTGTGCAGCACGTGCTCGCGCTTGGCGGGCTCTACGACAAGGATGAGGACTTCTTCTGCGGCGTGGCGATGATCCAGCGCGACCCGCAGGGTGACATCATCTTCATGCACCGCAACCAGGAGAAGCTGAGCGGGCGGCGCGACCAGAAAGTGCTGATCACGCACTTCCAGAAGTTCACGGGCGGCGACGGCGACGCGTCTTCGCTCAAGCGCGACTTGGAGAAGTACCGCATCCAGTGCAAAGTGCGGCGATTAGGGCAGTACGTGTGCTTCCGGATAAACCCCGTTGCTCCCCAAGGTGGGACGACGCCGTTGCTGATCAAGAGTCTGGAGGGAACAAAGTACCCGCGGGTGGAGAAGCAGGCGATCCACTTTTCCATCGAAGGCCGCAGCCTGTTGACGAAGACCGAAGAGGCCGAGATCGCGGCGATCGAAGAGAAGATCCTGAGCAAGCAGGCGGCGGAAGCCGAGGCGGCGCTCGCAAAGCGGGAGGCGTCGGACCAGACATGGTACACGCTCGTGCTCTGCGGGGCGATCGTGACGCTGGGTGTGTTCTGGAAGTGGAACGCGCACCGCAAGCGCCAGCAGCGAGCAAGCGAGGCTTCTAGCGGTGGTGGTACGACTGACGATGGACCGACGTTAGGCTCGGCGGACCTCGAGGCGTCCGTATTGAACGCGCAGGCAGCAGCTGCTGTTCGAAGAAAAAAGTCCATGTCCGTGCAGTACGACGACCAGCATATCCTCTGAGTGGCATGATGGAATGCGAACGGCGATGGTGTTGGACAGAAACACTGAGAATTGGTCTTGGCGCAAGCGCAGACAGACGTCAACCCAATTCAGACAACCTTTAGATTTTGATAGTCCGAGTGAAATAAATTCAATAGACGAAGATGCACACAAACGACCAAGCAAACCTTGCACTTGGACTATGAAAGAATGAGCATGAGAGAGAGAGAGAGAGAGAGAGAGAGAGAGAGAGAGAAGTGGTATGGGAATCTCAGGTTCAAGCAGAGAAAGAGAGAAAGACTGGCTGGCTTCTGATGCGTCATGATGTCATCAGAGAGAGTCTCACGTGGTGCCCGATTGCTCGCTCGGCAACAAGTCCCTTTGGCGCACGAGAGTGAAGGTGGAGAACGAAGAGCTCTCGTAAACTTGTTAAGGTGCGTTTACTGTTTAGAGAGAGATAAATAGACTTTTGGTTTCAATCTCAAGCAAGAAAGCAAAGCAAACATGGTTGAAGGCAGAAAGCAGAATAATTTATATATGGCGTTGCTCTATGATAAAGTTGTTGGTGGTAAATAATGAACTGGGTGGGCTCTCTCTTTCTTTCTCTCTGAGGGGACCTGGAGCATCAAAATCGCCTTCTCGAGAGGAGATGATGGCGTGTTCTTAGATAAGGGGCTTTTTGCGTCCGGCGGGCGTGTTTTACTGTTTACTAGTGTACGGATGGATGGATGGAGAGTGGATAACAGACAGATTAGGCGAAGACCCAGCTCTGCTGCACCTGCTCGACCATGGCCGACGTGAACTTGCCGCACGGTGCCTCCTGCTGACGACGAAGCACGTCGTCCAGCAACAGCGCGAACGAGCTCTTGTCGTATGGACTCATGAAGAACGAGGACGACGACAGATCGCACTCGTCCGCGCCATCGACGCCCTGGTCCTTGGCGAACTGCAGGAGGATGAACACGCCGAAGCGCGCTACTTCCTCGCAGTCCGTGAGCATCCACTTGAGTCCCTTGAGGAAGTTCTTATGGTCCGCCTGCAGGAACAACTTGCGGTTGCCCTTGTGGCGGCAGTGGTCCTTGATCATCTTGGTCACTTCGAACAGCGTGTCCGGGTGCAGCTCGGCGTTGAGCTCCTGGATCAGACTCGTCGCCTCCTTCTCCTTGATCGCGTGGCGGCGACCGGCAATCTCTTGCTTCGCGTCCAACCATGGCTCGAGCGACTTGCTCAGGAACGGCAGCGCCTCGTCGTCGATCTCGCTGCAGAGCGAGCGAATGTACTCGGCGAGCTCGACAAACTTGGTCTCGTCGCCAAACTGGCGCACAAAGTCAATCTCGTAGATGTCTTGGGACGACGACAAAGCGTCCGCAGCGCGCGTGAGCTCAATCATGAACGCGATCTCCTCGGCGACGCAGAGCAGGTTCACCTTGATCGACCACTGCTTCACGACCTCAAAGTCGCAGTCAAAGTTCAGCAGCGCCGCCTTCAGCGTGTCCATGATCTTGGTGGGGCTCTGGCGGGACGGGATGCTCGGGTTCACGCAGAAGTAGCTGCAGCTCTCTTTCTGGGGGACATCCACCTTGTCGCTGTACGAGGATGGCGACAGTGGCGACGAGGCGAATGGGAATGGCGAGGCAAACTCGATGTGGGACTTCTTGGGGGCGGTCTCCAGCACAAACACTGGGGTCTTGCCTGGCTTGTTGAAGAAACTGGACTCCGAAAAGGACTCCGAATTGAAAACCTGAAGGAACCGATAAAAGGAAGAGCGCCGGAAGTGGTAGGGTGAGTGTCACGATGGCCAAGCTGTATAGTTTTGGTGTGAAGCGATAGACTACAGAATACAACGTACCAGGTCGCACGGACCGTTCGCGAAGACGTGCTGGGTGTCGCGGTACTTGGTCGACGGCACAAAGAACGCGTCGTCGTCATCATCTTCGTCCACGATCGCTTGGTGGTGGCGCGCCGCCATGTCGGCGCTGAACGCCGCGGGGGCGGCCGGCGCGATGAACGCCACGCCGTTATCGCTGTGCACCTGCTCGGCTGAGAACTCGAGCTCATCATCGTCGTAGCTGGACGCGTAGAACGCTGGCACGAACGCGGGCGTGCTGCCGTTCGGACTGCTGTTGTGGTGGTTCATAATGTGTGTAAAGGTGGTGTGGTTGCGGGGGAGGACGGCTTTCCGGAAATGCCTGTGAGCCTCGTGCTTGAGCTTCGTGCTTCGTGTTGGCTGTTGCTATTGAGCTCGTCTTCTCTCTCTTCTTGTCGTTCTCGCTTGTTGTTTTCTGTCTCCCTCATGCTGAAACCCTTTCTCCACAGAGAAAGTTCCCACAATGCTGACCTCTCATTGGCTGAAAAGGGAGTGCACCTGGGTGAGTGATGGTCCGTCGAACATTTCCCGATTTTCTCTGCAACATTTTAGGCAGCAGTGGGAAAGCAGAAGAGCGGCTAAAATGTAGGAGGGTAGGGTAGAATGCTGAATTATAACCAATAGATGATGCCTACAGATCATTTAGTGGCTTTGATTGGCGGAATAGAGGTGATTTAGAGACAGGGGGAATATCCAGCACCCTATTTTTTTTTCTCTCCTGCGACTCGATTTTGAAATTTCGGACATCATTTGCTTTTTTGGTTGAAAAACCGCACGTGCGGAAAAGAAAAACGAGAAGACGAATCAGAAAATTGACTTTGATGGACGCGTTACGAACAAAACTGCTGCAAGAGATACTTGCGTCTCACACACTGAGCAGTAAGCAGGCTGGAAGTTGGAAGATGCTAACTTGAGGTGAACGAGCCTCTGCCAACTTTCAACCTGAGTGGGTTTCAGACTTGAGTTTTGTATTATCCTGGTGCACATGAGCAAGCACCAAGGTGCAAACAAGTAGGTGCAACAAGACGTGCACTCGCAATCCAAGTATCAGGAAAAGCAACTCAGGTAGACAACGAAGAGGTTGAGATATGTAGGTTGAGCTATAAATAGACCTGCAACTTGTGTAACAAATCAGAAATTAGCCAATCGTCAATGCGTATTTTGGAATCTATGTCGCAGTCAAAGCTACAAATGTAATCACTCACTCAGCATTCTGCCTATTTGTGAGTGATGGTCATACAGCTTCACACGCTCAGATCATCTCCGATCTGACTTCCTTGTGGTCTCGAGCAGCGCACATGCTGGTCTATCCACTTAACTTGGCCAGCAGACATCAGCTAATTCACACACACACAGACACAAGATGTACCCATCTGTCACGCACTCAGTCCAACCTTCAGCAATCACGAACGTCAGCACTGGCGCACCGCAATCACAAAGTCAGGATCCTTAGTGTGAGTTGTGCACTTGTGGCATGGAGGTACTCGTTGAGCCTTGTGGCATAGCAGTCCAAGGGTTAAATGATGAGAAACCTAGGTTCGTGCAGGTTCTGCTTGCTCGAAAGAGACCGAACTGTTGGGAGGAAGTGAGACCTTGGTCGGCTATAAACCTCATGGCTCCTAGTAGAGCAGTGTCCATAGTTGCAGACACTCAGCTCAGCGTCACAGGGAAACTATCGCTTGGGAGCATCAAAGCCAATTAAGAAAGTAGATTTCAGCTATTATACAATCAAATCCATTCACGATGCAAAATCAACCACTCACATCATCCATGTACGCCAACACTTACATACTCCACACAAATCTCCCACCATCTGCTGTTGTTTTTTTGGTGCTGCTGTAGCTGCACTCCTACCTGAGCCACACCACAATCACCGACACGTTGTCCGACGTGCCTCGGTAGAGCGCTTCTTGCACCAGGTAGTTCGCGATCTGCAGCTTCCGGCGCTTCCGCGCGGCTTTGATCATGCCCCGATCGCTCTTGTACTGCTGCGACCACTCGAAGATCGGCACGCGCGTGTCCGAGTGGCCGCCACTTCGCCAGGACTCGCGTCCGCCCAGTTCGCCGCTCATCACGTCCTTCACAAACGTGACCACTTCTTCGCTCGTAAACACGTCCCAGAGCCCGTCCGAGGCGATGACGATGAACTCGTCGCGGCTCTCGTCGCGTTTGAACGCCTTCACTTCCGGTTCGCCCGACACAAAAGGGCGAAGATCGCGGTCACCGATCGCGCGCGCGACTGCGAGGTTGCCGTTGATTCGATACGCTCCGTACGGCTCAATGGGCTCGCCCTGCGCGTCCACATACCCGTGCCACCTGACTGTCCCGCCGAGCGACTCGATGCGGCTCTGCTCACTTGGATCGTTCGGCTTGTGGTCGCGCGTCAGCTCGATCGCGTCGCCGCTACGACACATCACAGCGCGGCAGTCGCCAATGTTGATCGTGTAGATGACGTCGTCGTAGAGCAGCACACCGACGGCAGTCGATCCCTGGTACTTCCACTCGTTCTTGCGCGCGATCTCCGCGTCCAATTTCTCCATCGACGTCTTGAGCATGTCGAGAATATGGTTGCGTTTCGCGATACTGGTCACCACTGGCATATCAGGAGACGGAGGTAGGACTGGCGCTGGTATCTGGTTGGCAGTGCGAATCATGAGTGCCTCGATCGTAGCAACCGCCCGTTCTTCGTCCAGCTTTCGCAATTCCGGCGCTAGCATCGAGAAGTAGTGCTTGCGAAGGTGCTCGGAGACCGCGGCGCCGCCGTGGCCGTCGTACACCGCCGCGAACCGCTTGCAGTCGGAGACAAACGACGTGTCTTCCATCTTTGGGCGGTCGCCGCGCACTGCCGCGCTGCTGATGATAAAGCGCTCAGGTCCATTGCTTGTCTTGCGCTTGCGAAGCGCTTTGGTGTTGATTGGAGGGGGACCTGTAACACTGGCAGATGAAGGTGACGAAGTCGATTTGCTGCTCTCTTCCTCTGTGATGTTGCCCTGCTCTTGGGTGATTTTCGCCAGCGAGTCGGCGTCGCTCGTCACTGGCTCTGCAAGCGCCTCACTAGTATTCACGTTAACCATCACGCCAGCAACAACAATACCGGCGGCGCTGCAGCCCAACAGCGACGCACCAAACAGCGCCCGCCAGCACTTGCTCTGACTGGCAGCAGACACCCCATTGTGCGGATAGAGGCCCTTCTTCTGCAGCGGCGAGAGTTCCTGGAGCGGCGGCGACGAAGATCCCGCTGGAAATCCCCGTGGGGACGATGGCGATGATGAAGAGGCGGACGTCGTCGTGGAGAAGCGCTGGGATTTTTGGAAGCCCAGACGCACGCACGCCCCACTGCTGCTGGTGGTGCTACTGGTGGTGGTGGTGGTCGTAGCGACGGCCGAGCGCTCTCGTGGACGCCGCCAGCGCTCGCACCTGCTCGCCGTGAGCGCGTGCGCTCGTCCGCGCAGAGCCGCCCCCGCCTGCATTCGCTCTCTCTCGGTTTTTCTCGTTTGAGCTTTCGAGCTTGGGGGATTTTTAAAATGGCGGAGGGAGTGGGCGACCACTCTCAGAACTTCAAGCTGCGACCACTCTGATTTAGATCTATTTGACCCTTATATAGGGGCCAAACGTGGCTCTTGTTACACCAGAAGTATGGTAAATAAGCCTTTTAGGAAGGAATATGGTCCGTTTTGCCAGAAGTGGTTGGATCTCCTCCACGTCTCTCAACGAATCAGGTTCTGGCGGTGCAGCATCATCATACAAGACAAGCCATCAGATTGCCTTAAGCAGGCTGACAGTGTGTATGCATATATTTTTTTTCTATCATATTGCTCGCTATTTCTAATCCTCGAGGCTGAAGGGAGTTGGTAAGTTGTGCTACGTTGCGTGCTGACGAAAGGTGTCCAATGCGATCCGAATCGCTCTGTCAGTGATGCTTGAAACAACTGAGGAACGAACCGAAGACCCGACAGAGGCCTCTGGAATATGTGTGACCACCGGGAATCGGGTCCGCGGGTGGTTTTATTATTGAGCTCGTCCACACACCTCCGCGTCCTGGCAATATCGCCCAACTCGTCACAGCCACTGACTCACTCAACGTCAGCCTCACATTATCCACACGCTCTCGTCATTGCCATCGCTGTCTGACTTTGCCTTCTTCTAACTTTCCTTCGACTCCATGGGCTTCCACCGACTCGGTAACCGCTCGCGCGCCGGCCGCGCCTTGCACCACACGAACGCGATGATCATCACCACGTACGACAACAAAAAGAGCGCGACGATGTGCTGCACGCTCATGGTCCCCGGTCCGCCGTCGCTCGAGTTCATGCGGTGCAGCGCCGCGTCCTCGAGCAGCAGGTTGCGCGCTTCTATAGAAAACTGGATCGCGAGGTCCTCGATCGCCGCGTAGATCGTCGTGTCGATGGGCGTGACCTGCGCGGCGGACCGTCCGTCGGACAGTGATTGCGTGCCAATGTAGTAGCAGCACTCCTTGTGCGCATACACGGCCTGGAAGATCCGGTAGTCCTTCGGGTCGCCGTCCAGCGAGTACTCCTGGATGTGCGTCATGATGCGCGGCTGGTCGAGCGAGCCGTCGAGCTTGATACTGTTGCGGTGGAAGAACACGAGGTCGCCCTGCACGTCGTGCTGGATCATCGCGAGGCCGCAGAAAATGCCCTTGTCCTTGGTGAGGTCCAGTCCGCCGACTGCTGGCGGGTACGTGATGTAGTGGAACGGCTGGCTCGCATTGAGCCACGCGAGTCGGAAGAGATCCTTGTCGCCCCAGATCAAGTGCAGCTTCTCCATGAGCCGCGGCTCGTGGGTCGAATAGTACATGAGCTTGTCGAGCGCCTTCTTGCTCTTCAGTCGGTTGATCAGCACCTGTCCGCTCTCCTGTTCAAACATGTCGACGTACTCGACACCCGTGAGCTGCCAGAGCAGACTCGTGTTCGTCAGTTCGAAAAGCGAGTTGGGCGGCTGCCAGTAGTCCGGCCAGAAGATCGCGCCAGTCCTCAGGAACTCGGGCTCTTCAAACAGATACGTCGGGTCCTTCGCCGGCAGATTGTCGGCGTCCAGCAGCAGGATGTTGTCAAAATTGCTGTAATACACTGCATAAGGTTTCACGTGGAACCCTTGCGCGCGGTTGTCAAAGATCGGACGCATGCGCACGTTGTAGTCGGCGAGCAGCTTGTGCACAATCGGGTTGTCGATCGACATCTCGTCGGGACGGTACCAAAGCTCGACGGGCAACTCGCACCCCTGCACGCGCAGCATGCGGATCGTCGCATACGCTGACGGCAGCACTTTGTCATAGATGATCATGATCACGCCGTTCGTGGGCTTGCGCTTCGCGGCGTGGGCTGGCAGCGCCAGTGATGGCGCCACGGGCGAGTGCTCGTAATTGACCGAGTGCAGTCCGTATTCGGAGAAATCGCGCGCCATGTCGCACGTGTAGTGGCCATTCGGGAGCGAGTCGCAGGAGCTGATCATGAGCTTGAAGAGGTCGCCGGACGTGCGGTTGCGCACGATGCAGTAGCCGGCCATTTGCTGTCCGATCTCCTCTGAGCAGCCGAGGAAGTCTTTCTCGGGCTCTTTCGTCGCGGCCTCGGCCTCGAGCTCCTCTTCGGACTTGCTGCCGTCATCAACGCACGTCTGGATGCGCTTCCAGCCCACGCACTCGAACGTGCGGTTGGTCCACGGCGCCAGCACGGGCGTCGGCGCCATGTGGATGCCGTCGTCTTTCGTCTCGGTTTTGAGCGGGTTGATGTGGATCGGACGCGACTGGCCCACTGTAGGCGCCTTGCCCGTCAAGCGGAGCACGACGTAGATACCCATGAGCAGGAGCGCGATCCATTTCTTGTGCTTCACGCGCGTCTGCAGAAACACAAGCAGCGAGTAGAACAGCACGAACACGCGCTGGATCAGCATGTTGACTGTGTGCTTCCGCTACTGCTGCTTGTGCTGTTGTTCCGCGCTTATAATCCGATCGCTAGAACACCAATGCGCTGCGCGTATACGTGAATGCACACCACCTATACAAATAGAGACATACAACAACAAAGAGGAGAAGAAACATTAGCACCAGTCAAGTGAGCGAAAGCGAGACACCACTCCAAGTTTTCTCTCGTCCACGCACGCACCGTTCAAGAGCTCCGCTGCGCCGTGCGTAGAAGCGCTGCTGGCTGAGTGCGTGGGGAGGGGGTGATGGTGGATATAGTAGGGGGCGGCCTGTCGTATTGCGGCTCACAGTCGACGATGCTGCTCACGTGTTCACTCGCACTCGCGCAGTCGAATGGGAATGGCGCTCTCCACACTTCGCGCACGCAGGTTAAAAATGACTGCCACGCAAGGACGAACGACGACCCGCGAGCCCATAGGGCACTCTATTGAGAGCAAGGTTTGCTTTCTCCCTCGCTCCTCCTCATCTATTCCACCTCTGCAGTTAATTATGGGGGCAATATATAAGCATAAAATGTATTGGTCAAAGCTGTTATGCTCTGTAACAAGGGTTATGTTGGGGGAGGTACTGTACCCATCGCGGTAACGAAATGACATGAACTTCGGCCTAATTTGAGGTATGACACATAAGTTACGATCTCACCAGCCTGACAAGCAACAGACGTGTGTGTCAGCTGTGGAGCATGTCACACACAGGTTGGCTGTCTGTCAATCAATCAATCAATCAATCAATCAATCAATCCGCCTGTTCCATTCCATTATGGATGGCCCCCTTCGTTCCACATGGCTTCATCGCTTTATTCACACATAACCACACACACACATATGAACCACAGAAGAGGCTCTTCCATTCAGCCACACAAGCGCCTGTCCACACTCTCTCCACACTACAAATCAGCTTTCGATCTCACAATCTCAAGGCACCTTGGGCTTCACGCGCTCGCTCCTGCTGCTGCTTCCTCTGTTCACCACGAATCCCTGGGAGATCCCCGACACCGCCGCGCCGAACATTTCCTCTTTCTTCGAGACGCTGATGTGCGCACGCGCGCTCGCGTTCGAGTTGGTGCGGCGGATACGCGGGTGGAGCTTGTCGATCTTGCGCGACGAGCCCATCGAGGCAGCTGCGAGCATCGCTTCGCGCGACAACATGTCGTTCTGGTCGTTGCTGCTCGTCAGTCGGTGCTGGTGCACCAACGAGCGCACCGAGCGCCGCATCGCGTACACAAAGTGCATGACCCACAGGTACGGCACGGTCCACTGCACGAAGAGGTAGACCACGAACGCGAGCAGCAGGTACCGGTTCGGGATCACGATGTGCAGCACGCAACTGATAATGAGATACAGCAAAATGCGCGCCGTGTAAAACGTGTCCTCCCACGAGAACATGAGCTCGATGTTGTTGATGATGCTCGACCACCACGCCATGTTGTTCTGTACCGACTGGAGCGTGCGCTTCGTCTCGTGGTCGATCGTCACGTGGGTCATCTTGTTCATCACGTGGTTGAAGCCCGACGGCAGGTTGTACTGGCGGAACTGACCGTTGTTCGCCTCCCCATTCCCTCCGTCTGCTCCAGTACCGCCAGCTCCATTAACACCGTTCGCTCCGTTCTCGCGCGCGCTCTCTTTCCTGTCGGTGAACGAGTGAATGTTCAGCTCAAAGTAGTTGCGCAGCACGAACGCGATGAGCGCCAAGTGGATCACCACGGGCACCCACTGCAGCGACAGACATAGCCACACGCACAGCGCGAAGCACATGAACGAGTGCGTCGGATGTTCCCAGTTCAGCGTCGGCAGGATCGTCCACACGACTTCCAGGTACGGCCACAGGTTGTCCAAGAGCACCCAGAAGTTGCTGTACAGGTGCGCCGCCTGGAACTCGGGCCAGTCGTACACGTAGCCCTGCTCGGACGAGAAGTACGAGCAGAACTCGGCCATGCGCGAGAACTTGTAGTGCAGCAGCACGTGGATCCTTCCAGCGCGCGCGTCATTGTTGAGTCCCGCGCGGTGCAGCTTCTCGGGGAGCAGCAGGTCGAGCCACTTGTTGTGGCGCCGCTGGTCCATGAGCTGCGTGAGCGGGATCGTGGCTTCGCCGAGCTTTGTCGGCTGGCTCAGCTGTCCGTAGTTGTAGACTTCGAACACGAGCTCCGCGCCCGGCGCGCACACGTTAAATACAAACGTCTCGTGCCAGCGCGGGTTGAGCGTGCGCGACTTCTTCTTCGTGCACTTGATGCTCTTGAGGTCGTTGCCCCACTCCTGGCCGTGGGACCACTTGCCCGTGAGCATCACGCGCACGAACGGGTCGCTCGTGATTGAGTCGGTCGACGGCAGCCCGATTGCCTCTACGACCTTGACGTACAGCTGTCCGATGTGCACGCGTCCTTCGATCACTGGGTCGGCTTTCGTTTGGATCTGTTGAATACACAACAATGCGGGTTAGCTATCATTCATTCATACAAAGGAGACAAAAAAACACACGCAGAAGTGTACGAACATCGTGCGCCACCTCTGCGGTAGAGTGGCCCGACCACTCGAGCGACGCGAAGTGCTCATCCACCGCCGCGTAGCACGTGTTGCAGACGCGCATCGGCTGTACATTCATTCACACCCCACACACACCCACAAACCCATTCATTCACTGCGTTAGTCATAGTGTAGCCATCCACAGTGGCTCTAATTGAAATAGGAGAGAAAATACTCACAAATGGGTCTGACACGGATATCCGCCGTTTGTGCGGCGAGCAGTTGTGGCAGATCACGTTCCCGCAACGACGACAGTGGTGCTTCAGTGTCAAAATGCACACACAGGAAGAAAAAAGATATCAGTTTAAACACACTTGCAGACACCATACGAAATATGAGAAGACTGACGCTACCTTGCGTGTGAGCAGCGTGAAGGGCGTGTTGCAGTGCATGCAGTTGGAGGTCTCTTCGTCGTAGACCCACTGCAGCGCGCGCTCACCGCTTGCGCCGGCGGTCACGAGCGCGCCGGTGCCGCCGCTTCCGCCGCTGCGGCTCAGACTGGTGCGTCCGCCCGCAGCCGGCAGGTTCCCAAAGAGCGTCGCCATCGTAGAGCCTCTTCTTCGCAGTCGTTATGGACCTCTCTCTTGCTCTCTCTCTCGCGCGCGGGCGATTGCTGCTCGGACGCCAATGTGGAAGCTTCTGTGGTGCTGATGTGTGTGAGTGTGTGGGGTCGGAACGAATGAGAGAAAATCAGCTGATGGGAAGGGGGTACAAATAAAAAATCGAGTGATCAGGATCGGAAGGGGGGACAATTAAGGAAACCAAAACCAGAAAAGCGGTTTTCGATATTCAAACGAACGTTATTTACGCATATGAGACTGGCAACCTTATTATTTGCGTATATTTGCAGTGTCAATTTTATTTACCAAACTATGTACTTTAGAACTACCTAAATACTATACTACTTAAAGTGTTACATCTTATTTACGAATATATATTCCTTAGCTGCCGCCTCAATATTCAATAGATGAATGATTAGTTTTGTAGTTTGCTGGATTCGCCTTTGTGCGATACAAACTCCAAAAAGCCAACACGTCACCACCTTTGCGAGCCATTCCATCACCGGCATTCGTCGATTGGATCTGTTGTCACGAGCCACCACGTGGAGCAAGAACTGTAGCAACAGGACAGAACACACACAGAGAACGACAGAATGGCGCAGCTCAAGCAGCGCAAGGGCGTTGCCACTACCACCAGCAGTAGCAGTAGCAGCAGCAACACCAGCAGATCTAAGAGTTCCAAGAATGCCAAGCCCGATGATGCAGCAGCAGCAGCAACGCCAGCAGAAGCAGAAGCAGAAGACGAACCCACTGACTGGTCGTCCATCCTGCTGCTGCTGCTACTCTACACGCTACAAGGCATACCCATGGGGCTGTCGTCCAGCATCCCGTTCATCTTACAGGAAAAAGTGGGCTACGCGGACCAGGCGACGTTCAGCCTCGTGTCGTGGCCGTTCAGCCTCAAGCTGCTTTGGGCACCGTTCGTCGACTCGCTCTACAGCCGGCGCTTCGGCCGCCGCAAGTCGTGGCTCATTCCTGTGCAGTTCATCTGCGCGGCGCTCATGATCGGCGGCAGCATGTTCATCGGTGACTTGCTGGGCGAGCAGGAAGGCCAGAAGCCGCACGTGGTGTACCTCACGATTTTCTTCTTCGTGCTCTACTTCATGATGGCGACGCAAGACATCGCGGTGGACGGCTGGGCGCTCACCATGCTCTCGGGCAAGAACGTCGCACACGCGTCCACGTGCAACTCGGTGGGCCAGACGCTCGGCTTCTTCGTTGCGTACGTGGGCTTCCTGGCGCTGCATGATCCGGCGACGTGCAACTCGTATTTCCGCGTGATGCCGCAGGACGAAGGGCTCATCAGCTTGCCGGGGTTCATGAACTTTTGGGGCTGGGTCATGTTCGTCACGACCGTCGGCGTGTGGCTTTTTAAGAAGGAGAAGCAGGATCTCGACGAGGAAAAGCTCAGCATCAAGGAGACGTACCAGCAGATGTACTCGGTGCTGCGCCTGCCGAGCGTCATCTCGCTCTCGGTCATCCTCCTGACGTGCAAGATCGGCTTTGCCGCCGCCGAAGCGGTCGCGTCGCTGAAACTTGTGGAGTACGGCATGAAGAAGGAGAAGCTCGCGCTGCTGTCGCCGATCCTCATCCCGCTCGGCATCGTCATCCCCGTGTTCCTCGGCCGCTTCATCAAACCGGACAAGCCGCTCAACCTCTTTTTGGTCGGCTACCCGTTCCGCATGGTGTGCGGGATCATCTATGCTGTGATCATCTACATGACTCCTTCGGTTATGGCGCACGACGACGAAGGTGTCCATTTCTACTTTTACGGCTTCATCCTGCTCGCCGGTGCGTTCCATGAGCTCGCGGCGAACATGATGTACGTCCCTCAGGTACGAAAATCCCTCATACTATATAATCTCTCCACCCAATGCCTTGATATAGAGTTGTGATTGACTGACTGACTCTGTCCTATGGCTTTGCCATTAATGCATGCAGATGGCATTCTTTGCGCGCATCAGCGACCCGTCGATCGGCGGCACGTACATGACGTTCCTCAACACGATCTCGAACCTCGGCACCAAGGTAAGTCACACATTCTCTCACTCTTTATCCTCCCAGACCAAGTTGAGTAAGCTCATTCGATGACATTGTCCTTCCTCTCTGCGTTTGTTATAACTATCCCCTAGTGGCCAAACTCGGTGAGCCTCGCGGCGGTCGACTACCTCTCGACCCGCGAGTGTCTCGGCGGCAAGAGCCACGACGAGATCCTCGCGATCGGCTCGCACACATGTTCGAACGCCGAGGAGCGCGCCGCGTGCACTGGCGCTGGCGGCGAGTGCCTCATCGTGACCGATGGCTTCTTTGTGGAAATTGCGATCTGCCTGGTCGCGGGTATTCTCTGGCTCGCGTACTTCCACCGTCGCGTCGCGTTCCTGCAGAACCTCAAGATCGACAAGTGGCGCATCGGCAACACCGCGTCGGACTAAGTGATGAGCCAAAGCAACCAGCCCGTCAGGCATCCACTCATCCATTTGGGGTTTGGTAGCCTGGTTAGTTGATCAGACTTTGGTTCATGCGCATCACGTGCGTGTTTAGATTCGCTTTCACCCTTCTTCGTTCATAAAGTTAATATCCTCGACAACTACATTACCCCCCACAAGATTCGCATGGAACCATGGTTGCTTGTTTAGAATAATGACAGTGGTGGTTTGTTTTGAAATTGGATCCTCTTACTTTGTAAAAAATGTTGTCACCTTTGTTTCGCTACACAAAACTGCTGGTTAAATCGCCGCCGACACGCGCTGCGACGTGTGCCGCTGCGATGCCACGAGCGTAGACCGAAACACGTCCTGCGGTGCGAACTTGACGCGCGGCTTGGGCTTCGCCTTGTTGCCGCTCTCCAGGTGCGCCGACTCGAGCGCCAGACGAAACGACTCGATCTGCTCCTGCATCTCCTCGTCCTCGTCCTCAAATTGCGACTCGAGGAAGATCGCGCTCGGGTTCTGGCGCGCGAGCCGCATCTTCTCCTGCAGGTCCCGCGGGATCTCGACGCTGCTATTGGACTTGGACGTGGAGCTCTCGTCCGAGCTGTCAGCGTCGCTGTCATTGTCTTCATCGTCGTCCTCCTCGTCGTCTTCTTCCTTATCCGACTGTCGCTTATTAGAAGAGTTCTGACTGTTGCTGTTGTTATTGCTGGACTTGGCGTTGGCTCTATTCAGTGTCTCATGACTCTCGTTCCGTGTTACACCCGTGGACGATTTGGTAGCCTGTGCTGCTGGTTGTAACGTGGCAGCCGTCACTTTTTTCTTTTTCTTCTTCTTGTTCTTCTTCTTCTTGCTCGCGCCACTCCCGCCATCGCCATTCTCAGATTGCCCTTCTGCTGCTGCGGCTGCTAGTGCCGACGATGTGTGCATGTGGCAGTTCTTCCCGCCGCTACCATTGACTCCAGACTTGGTCACCGACGACGGACGACTGCCACCGCTGCCGTTGATGAAACTCACGAGCTCGTCCACGCTCGGCTGGTCAAACTCCACGAGCTCGTACTCCTCGGTCGAGAGGTCGTGGTCAAGCGAGTTGAACATGTCGAAGTCAAAGCCTGACATGCCACTGCGGAGCTCTACAGGTTCCAGAAGAAGCACACACAGCACAGCACATGTTATAAGGTCAGCACATTGAGCGACAAAAACAAGAACCAGAGCCAGGAGGAACACTTGGGAAGGAACGCACCACAGCTGCACTCCATGACACCAGGCGAGTCCTCAAGACCGAATTTCTGGCGGATCTCGTGCGCCGCCTCGGTCGCCGACATGATCTGTGCGATCGAACGGCACGTGAGGTCCACGAGCGGCTGGATGTCCAGATGCGACGCCACCTACCATAAGAAATCAGCACCATAACAGTAGTTACGATGTTAGTAGCGACATCCAGCCAGAACGGCACACGAAGATAGTTTTGGATGACTAACTGCACTGTATGTACCTTGGCGAGGTCGCAGAGCGTCTTCGAGTCCAGTTGGAGGAAGCTCTCGTCCCACGCATGCAGCGCCGTCTCGTGGCCCTCGACCTGCTGCTTGTACAGGCAGCTGGATACGCGCAGGTCCATACAAACCACCACATCAGTCCGTATCAGTATAAACCAACCAAGAGCTCATTTAGATCGATCTACAACGCGGGGAGCTACGAGAGTGCGAATATGTAGCGTACCGGCAGTAGAAGAGCGCGAGCTCGACGCTGTTGCTGGGCACGTCGAAGATCGGGATCATGTGCTGCTTCACCATCGTCTTGGCCTTCTTGTCCGCAACGTCTGCGCTCAAACAAACAAGCACACAAACAAGCAAATCGCAAGAAACAAACAAGCGTTAGTTGCGCGCACCAATCAAACAAACAAGCGCTAAACAAACACATGCGACTTTTGTTAAACAAACGCACCTTGCAGGAGCATCCAGAGCGTGGACGACATCATGGCTTCCTCGTGCGTGACGTCGAACACACGGCCGTCCGAGCACTGCAGCTGCAGCTTGGAGCGGCCGCCGCTGCTGCTGTAGTTGTAGCGCGAGTGGTCGTCTCGCTCTGCGCGCTGCTTGCTTGTTGTTGTTCCCGCACCTGCGCGTGCTGTCTGCACCACCGACTCGGGCAGCTTGCGCTTGGCGCTCGCGTCATCGCTCTCGCGCGCCACACTCGTTCGCACGCGCATCCTCCTTCTTCTCTCGTGTTCAGATAGCTAACAACTAAATACCGCACGCGTCGCCCAACTTGCACTTGCGTTTGCTTGTTGCTCAGCGTGTTTGTTTGCCTTATTTGCCTGCTTGCTGTGTCTCCTCTCTCTCTCGCTCGCTTGCTTGCGCGACGACGACTTGTTTTGCTGGCGTTTTCTGCGTTTTCTGCGTTTTGGGCTTCTCGCTTTGTTTTTTGTGGATTTTTTCCATCAAAAAATGACTAAATCAAACTGCGATATCTGATTGGCTGAAAACTGGGTATTTGCCAAACGACAAAAAATGACCATTTCCCCCGAAACCATACAAACAGCAAGTCAAACAGGGAGCATCTGCAACACATTTCGAGCAGTTCCCCTTTCGATACAAAAAAGCAAGTCAAAGGGAAAAACAACTTTTCAGCCAATCGAAGCTATCACAAACCTATCAGAAGCATTTGATTGGATATAAAAAATACTAGGATCTGATTGGCTGCAGGCGGAATGCAGCTGTGGCTAGGGGAGCAAACAACCCAACTTTCCAAAATAAGAGCCCGTGGATTCCCAATCCAAAAAATCACTCAAATCGAGCAAAAGAACCCGTTTTCAAACTGTAGTACAGTCATCCATTTGTCACAAGAGATCCGGAGAGTTCAGAGCACCAAGATGTCTTCAACCTTTGCAAGCAGGGCATCCTGAAGAACATCCTGAACTGCTTCGACGCCTGTCGGGCGTGTGGCTATTGGTTTGCGTGAGCTCCAGTCCAATGCGTGCTTCATCAAGGCATTTGGTGCATTCTTCGTCGCTTTTGTATTGTTTTTTTTTCTTCAATTCTCTTTCAGACTCATTGCTTGGAGACGCTCTCTTGCGTCTGACTGACTGACTACTTGCTTCTAACATAACATCATCACCACTATCACACACTATCACTACTGCACTGTGCGCCTGGCTCGGAGCTTCATACTCAAGATTACCAAGTTCTAATTCTTGCGTCCGCGCCACTCACTCGCTCTCTTGTCCTCTCTCTAATAGATCGGCTTGCAGTCCGTCTTTGGGATCTTGTTGCTGCGTGGCTTTGTGGTGCGAGGGGTGTACGTGCGAGGAGCGCGCGTGGTCACTGGCTTGCGGGTGTACACTGGCGCCTTGGTGGCTGGTGGAGCAGTGGTCGCGGCTGGAGCCTGGGTGGTTGGCTTGCTGGTGTAGACTGGAGGAGCCTGGGTCTGAGCCACAGGAGCCTTGGTCGCTGGAGGAGCCTGGGTCACTGGGGCCTTGGTCGCTGGCGCTGGCGTCGCGACCGGCGTGGCACCGCCGTCACAACTTTCACTGCTGCCCGTGCCAAAGTCCTGCGTCCAGTAGTGTCCGTACGTGCTCGCGGCATTGTACGCGTAGCCGGTGCCGAAGAACTTGTAGTTGCCCATGATGTTAGCGCGGTGGCCCTCCGAGGTCATCCAGGACTGCATCACGGACGCCACCGAGGTCTGGCCGGCCGCAACGTTCTCCGCCACGCCCGTCCAGGAAAAGCCCTGTGCCGAAATGCGCTGGCTCATCTGGGATCCGTCCGAGCCGGTGTGGCTCATCATGTTGTTCTTCGCCTGGTCCTCGGAGTGCAACTGCGCCGCCTTCTGGAGCTTGCTGTTGGTGCAGAACGCCGCAAGCCCCTGCTTGGCGCGCTCGGCGTTCACGGCCTGGAGCATCGCGGCCTGGAAGTTGGCGTCTATCATCACCCGCAGCTCTCGCTCATGCTGCTGCTGTTCTTGCGCTTGGGTGATGGCGCAGAGGAACGCGACGAGCGCGATCGTGACTGTCTTGAGACCGAAGCTGATCATGATTGTGATTGTGGGGGGGGAAGGGATAAGAAGGAAGAAAGGGTGGTGGTGCTCGTGTTTACTGGCGCTGGAAAATTGCGGAATGAATCAATCGGAAGGAGCGCAGAGGCCGCGTGACGGAAGGAGGCTGCAGAATGGAATGGGTTGGATTGGATAGCGAGAGAGGGACACTCTCGAAAGAGAAAGAGAGAGAAAGCCAACGGAACCAGGTAGCAGCAGCAGCATCTGGTACTGTGGCGCCTCCCCTCTCTCCAGCTGTTGCGAGCCTTTCGAGTTTTCGAGTTTCGAGTTTCGCCAATGTCTGTGCCTGTGGCTACTGTAAAGCACTGGGTTGTTTTGAAATTCAGCAAGGCAGGTGTTGCATTGTTGCATGGGCTGCAAGGGTTCCCTATCCACACGTGGAACGCGCCTCGAGACCAGCTGGTTTCGCTGAATTAACGAGTTTCGCGCGCGTCGTCCGCGCCCAAACGTATGATAGACCTTTGGGAGGAAACACCTGAGAGCCTGAGAGGCTGAGATGCTGAGGCCTTCGAGGGTTAGCTGACGAGCTGCAGTAGTGTGCCCTGCGGAAACAGGAACTGCTGGACGATCCCATGCGCGTGCGTGGCGGTAGAAACAAACTGGCTGGGGACTTGTATGGGGGGACTTGGATGACAACAACCGCACGAAAGGACACTTACGAAGTCAGGGTATGGTGCCGCAGGACCAGATGGCGCAGGGAAGAGTGGGAGGCACGAGCTCTAACGTAAACCTGCTGAAAGAACATAATTGCACAGCCTTTATAATGGATGGTACTATTATTTTTTTATTAATTCCATGGTTGTGAGAAACCTGCTATGTATGTTTACGAGGCAATAGTGCAAATAGGTGATACAGGAGGGCGGGAGTCAGCATTTCCTTGTAAAACAAGAAATCGAAAGTTCATTCCGTCGCGGCACAGAAATCAGCAGGGCAGGCTTGAGAAACCGAAGATTGGGTCGGACGTGTGGCCAATTCACGAGAGCAAACATGCGCTTGCTTGCTGTCGGCCAGATTGCGATGGTTTACATGTGCAGCCCTGCAATGCATTTGCACGTGCAGTCCAAAGAGAGAGAGAGAGAGGTGGTCATGCCGTTGCTGCAGGAACTTCTCTTATAGCATGAAACTCACCACAGAAGTTCCCAGCCACCCGTTTGAAGCTATTTTGGTGCCAAAGTCAACAATCGCCTTCGAGGACACGCCTCAGCTACCTACCTACGACCGTTCGTTATCGCTGCACGAAGCACGTTGGACGCGGCGAAAGCATCTGGCTCTCCATCGCCTCTCTCTCTCTCACAGAGCAAACCAAACAGCACCTTGCGGACTGGCACACACGCATGATCAAGAACAGCCCTCGAATGGGAATGTTGACGCATTTGCTGCGAGCAAACGCTCCAACGGTGTTGCGGCTCGTATGGCGTTGAAGGCCGACCTGAGCTGGCTGAGGAGCTTTCCGCAGTTCAAGAATTGCCAACACCCCAGATGAGAGAGTAACGCTTGCCAAGCGAAGCTGCTTGTCGTGGGGTTGATTGCAGGCAAGCAGGCAGTCAGGCAGCGGGTTGGTGCGCGACCTGGCAAGTAAGTGGCAGGTAAGGCGACACGACAGACAGCGTTCCTGGGCCTGTCGCAACGCTGCGCTTTCCTATCGACATCCGTCACGTTGAAAGATACACTCGAAATGAGGATACACGAGTCCACGAGTGGGCGCTTGTCGTTCCAAAGGGTTCATTGTCACAAGGTCGTTGTCTTGCCGAATACTACCGGAAGTACTCCGAAGTTGTGCGAAGTGCACTCTGAACTCACTACTGTTTGTCATCGAAGTTCCATGCCGAACGATAGAGGCTGATCACAAACACTACAACAGAAATAGCAACAACAGAATGCCGCCCACACGATTTGCTCTTTTGTGCGGCTTTGGAGGACAGCCGCAAGGGTTCCTAGAAGTCTGCGTCTCCATAATGTGACTGCAAACCCATGGAGCGACCATCTTGGCCGAAGAGCGAACCTTTGCTGACTCACAAGGCTGTGAACACGTTGGCTTAGCCCCGTGATGAGAATTTTATCAGCAATATTGCCACAACATTCTAACATTGTTTTTGTAAACACGATACCAGTGAACGGAATTGGATATGTTGGGCTTTTATACACTACCGTGCTCAACCGCAATATACCCTGCACAGCTGACTATACCCTATCGAGAAATAGTAATGAGCGATTCTGAGTGAACTGTGCTTCAGAACCATCTGGCTCTTTGGCGTTCAACCACTTGACCCCAAGTCATCACGAACGTTGCACTGAGTGGCCCCCACACTCGCCGCTGCAACAGAACAATCGACGCACAACTGCACGACACCGCACGCGCAATCGCCGCCTCAGCAAGCGCACACGACAACAATTTGCTCTTGTGTGTGTGTGTGCGACGCTTTGCGCTGGAGCACGTTGCCCAGACAGGACGCTCGCAGTTGTAAACGCTCAGAGTGTGTGTATGTGTGTGTTGTGTTGCTGTCTCTTTGTTTCTGTTTGGCTGGTGTTGCGCATGGCTGTTGTGCGCATCCTCAGCTCCTTGTGCTTGCATTGTGTACATGACTGACCGCTTGCGTGGTCGGTCCACTGTGCGCTTGCCTGACTCGGCTCACTGGCTTGTCCACTTGCTTGCTTGCATGTTAAAGGCGAGTGTACAGCGTACGAGATCTTGTACACAAAGAGGTCCAATCGTAGTTGTATGCTCTTTTCTTTTGTTGCAACACTAACGCTCTAGCAGCATGCCATCGCACGCACGCAAGTATGCAAGTCCTTGCTTGTCTCGAATTGCAAGCCAGCAAACTTTGTTGAGCCTCCTGCCCAATCCAAATCCCCACACATTTACGATTCGATAATATGCAGCCTCGCGACCCTCGTCATAAGCAGCAAGCAACAAACAACACACCAGAGCATGCTAACGTCCGAGACTCTGGCACGCCGAGGGGCTATCCCAGAGCCATTTCAAGCGCATGGTTGGGTTGCAACCCAATTCTGGACCTGACGTTCCAGGAACATTACCCAGGCAACTAGATACATACACATATACACAGGACCCAAAAGAGAGCCGATGCTTTGGTATCTGTCTATTTACAAGTGCAATGTAAAAGCGGATCTTGTACTGAACTGGACGCAAACTGTGTTCATGCAGACTCGCTCCTACCGATCACGGATTATGGCACTCGATTTGAAATACTGCTGTGGCTGGGTACTCCACAAGAATAATGTGATTTGCCTGCTACAGTATACTGTGTAAAACGATACTTCCCTTGCACTAACTTTGGCATCAGAGGCTGCAAGTTCGTATCCAAAGCAAAAGCAATTCGATCTGCACGCTCATCGCATATACTATGCGATCACGGGCACCACAATCAAGCTCGCGGCTATTTCATAAGCATGACAAGCGTCGTATTTTTACTTGTTTGCTTGATTGTTTGATTGTTTGCTTGTTGTGTTGGACTTGTCCTGTTGGACGTGTTGGACCTACGCAAGTCCGACGTGATGTGCGCAACGCGCCTGGAAACCAGCCGATGCCACCGCTTTCTTGAACAGCTGAACCCAATTTGGATGCGTCAGCCAGCTATTCCGAGCCGAGCCGAGCAGCACTGAGAGCTATTTTCCCCGTCCACACTTGCTCACGTATGGCGCCGTGTCAGTCCCAGGCCCACTTGAGATCCCCTCACAGTCGCATTGCTCGCTCGCTCGTGCGCAATGTAGCGACAAACAGCGAGCTGCTGGGGACTCGGAACATTTCTTGCGAGGCATGGCAGGGCCAGCACTCCAACAAGCACCCTCCGCCTGGTTTCTCCAGTCTGCTAAGCGCACAAACGCACACGCTACGCTTCTGTTGCTGCCGTTGCCGCTTGTTCTGTTTGGGACCTCGACACCAAGTTTGTGTTTCAGGGCGCCAGCACGACAACCAGCTCCTCTCACTTTGCGACTTCCCGAATCCGGCGCGCACCATCAGTCCCAACTCCAGCCCAGCAGCTCCACTTCCTATTCAGTTTACAAGCTCACCAAGAAGAACGAAGTGAACTCCTCGTGTGTGTTTGTGGATCATTTACAGTACTTTACACGCTCACGTGAGTCAGCCAGCCAGCCAATATGCACCAGTCGATCTCTCGCGCGCTCCTGATCGTGGCGTCTGCTGCGGCGCTCTTCGCCTCTGGTAGCGCCGCCAATGGGATCGCAGCTGAAGAGCCTCACCACCTCCGCAAGCTGCAAACGTACACAGTGAGCAACAACTACCAGTCGGTGATGCTCCAGGCTGTGAACGCAGAGCGCGTCAAGCAGGGACTCGCGCCATTCTGCACGAACAAGAAGCTCCAGGCGGCGGCGCAGCTCCACTCCGAGGATCAGGCAAAGAACAATTTCATGAGCCACACCGGCTCGAACGGATCCCAGATGAGCGCTCGCATCACTGCTCAGGGCTTCGTCTGGACTGGA
>JAADVN010000198.1:0-27556 GCA_023335535.1 Globisporangium spinosum
CCACCATCAACCTACTTCTTCTTCATGCGGCCCAGGCGGAAGTTCTCAAAGAACGCCAGCATGGCGCTGTCGATCTGCGGCTGGATGAGCGTGAGCGCCTTGAGAAAGTGGCGGATGCCCACGCACTCGGCGCTCTTGCTCTCGTCGATCGCCGCCATCGCTGCCTCGCGGCAGAGCGAGTAGAGCTCGGCGCCGGAGAACTGCGCTGTCGCGATCGCGAGCTCCTGCAGGTTCACGTCGGCGTGCAGCGGCATGCGGCGGCAGTGGATCGTCAGAATCTCCTTGCGCGCCTGCAGGTCTGGCGGCCCCACGTAGAGCACGCGGTCGATGCGACCGGGACGCATGAGCGCGCTGTCGATCAGATCCGGCCGGTTCGTCGCCGCGACCACGAGCACCTGCTTGAGCGGTTCAATGCCGTCCAGCTCGGTCAGCAGCTGACTGAGCACGCGGTCGGCGACCTGGGAGCCGCCGTCGCCGCCTCGCTGGCTCGCGATCGCGTCGATCTCGTCAAAGAACACGACAGTCGGCACTGCAGCTCGCGCCTTGCGGAAGATCGCCTGCACCGCCTTCTCGGACTCGCCGACCCACTTGCTGAAGAGCTCGGGGCCTTTGATTGCGATGAAGTTCATGGAGCTCTCGGTCGCCAGCGCTTTGGCCGTGAGCGTCTTGCTGCACCCCGGCGGGCCGTACAGGAGCACCCCCTTGGGCGGACGGATGCCCATGCGCACAAAGGCTTCGGGGTGCTTGAGCGGCCACTCCACGGCCTCCTTGAGCTGCTGCTTGATCATGTGCTGGCCGCCGATGTCGCTCCAGAGCACGCGCGGCACGTCAATCGCGATCTCCCGCAGTGCGCTCGGCCGAATGCCGCTCATCGCGTGCTTGAGGTCACTGATCTCGACGGAGAACGATGGTAGCTGGCTCGCTGGATGCAGTGGGTGGGAGTCATGGATCAAGTCACCAATGACTTGCTGCTGCTGTTGCTGCTGTTTGCGGAGCGCAAAGGAGCGCTGCAGCGCCAGCAGCGCCGCCTCCTTGCAGAGCGCGCTGAGATCGGCGCCAACGTACCCGTGCGCTGAGCCACTGAGCTCCTGGAGCTGCTCGTCCGTGACGCTGTGCGGCAGGCGCGCGAGCGTCACGCGCAGGATGTCGAGGCGGTCTTTCGCGTTCGGGATCGAGATCTCCACCTCCCTGTCAAAGCGTCCGGGGCGGCGGATCGCCGGGTCCAGCGCGTTCGGCCGGTTCGTCGCGGCGAGCACCACGACCTGCGCGCTCTTTTCGAGCCCATCCATGAGCGTCAGCAGCGTGGCGACCATGCGCTTCTCCATGTCGCCCACGCGGCCGTCGCGCTTGGGGCAGATCGCGTCGATCTCGTCGATGAAGATGAGCGACGGGCCGGCACGCGCTGCGCTCTGAAAGATCTTGCGCAGGTTCGCCTCGCTCTCGCCAATATACTTGCTCACGACCTCGGGTCCGTTGATGAAGAAGATCTTGGCGTTCAGCTCTGCAGCCAACGCGCGCGCGATGAGCGTTTTCCCTGTTCCAGGAGGACCGAACATGAGCAGTCCCTTGGGCGGCGGCAACCCGAACTTGCGGAACATGTCGGGGTTCACGAGCGGCTGCTCGATGACCTGTCGGACGGTCTCGATCTCAGCTTTCAGTCCGCCGACCGAGGCGAACCCTCGCAGCTGCGATGTGGTGTTAGTACTGCTGTTGGGATTGATCTCTGCTGCTGCTGTTGTTGCTGTATCTGGACTGAGCTTGAGTGCCGCGAGTTGGTCTTCAATGCGCTGCTCCGCTTCTTCTTCATCATCATCTCGTTTCTCCCAGCCAATCGTTAGACTTGTCTGTCGTGTCATGCGGTACACCATCACCGCGCTCTTTGCTGTGTCACCGCCACCCTCACTGTTGCTATCTTCCTTGTCTTCCTGACTGACTCTTGCGACCTTGAACACTGTGTTGATCCCATGAACAGACAGCGAGAGCAGCGCCTGTGCGTGCAGCAGTACGCCGTCGAGCATCGCGGCGACGTACCGCGACAACAGCGCTCGCTCCTTCTCCGATGACAGGCGGCTCGGGCGGGACACCACGTGCAGTGTCACGGTTTTCGCCTCTTTTTGTGAAATGATCTGATCATGCACTTGCTGTAGTGGACAAACGCTCGCGATGTCAACGCCCTGCTGCTTGATGAGTTCCTCCCACATGGAGCTAAGCCCCACGCCATGGCGCTTGATCTTGTCCATCGGCCACGCGATGCCACACAACAGCAGGCGCTGGTGCTGTTGCTGTTGCTGCTGCTGCTCGTCCAGCTGCTCACTGTTGCTACTGCTGCTGGCAAACACAGCGACGCAGCTGCCCGCCTCGATCCGGAACGCGCCCATGTCCTGCGGACTCAGGTACACCTTTGAGAGCCCGAGCGCCGAGCGCATGCCACCGCGAACAAACTGCACGCGACCACGAAGCCCCGACGCCATAGCTGAGCTCCTCGTCGCTGGAGTGCTGTCCTGCTGTGCGCGTTGCTGCTGCTGCTGTGCTGTCTGTCGTGCCATGTCCACGGCCTATCTGCCTATCTGTGTGTCTGTGTGTCTGTGCAGCTGCACGTGAAGAGAGCGGCTCGCTTCACCTTGGCTTTCATGCATGAGAGGAGCTTTCTATGGTTGGCAAACAGTCACAAAAATGGGTCACTAATATGAGATAGTGACATCTGCATGCCCTCTTCAAATAGATAATCAATCCACTGATCGTTTTGAAAAGATTATTTTTACGAGAGCCATTGATATTGATGAGGAATGGCTACATATTGGTTGAAAGATCGATGATGGATGGGTACAAAAGGGAAAAGAAAGACAAATGAACAGCATGGTCTACACACTCTAAATTAATAGCTTTTTTCTATGCGTCTATCTATCTCTATCAAAGCTCCACGTCCGTGTTGCGCATGTATTTGTCGCGGTCCTTCGCGGTGCGGATCAGCGCGCGCCAAGCGCGGCTCTGCTCGAGCAACTGCGAGTTGCCGACGATCCATAGACTGCTCTTCGCGCGCGTGATCGCGACGTTCATGCGGCGCTCGTCCGCCCAGAAGGCGTCCAGCTTGCCCTGTGAGTTGTTCTTGCGTCGGTTGCCACCACCACCGCTCGTTCGCACGCACGAGTAGATGATGATCTCCTTCTCTCGCCCCTGGAAGCCGTCCACCGTGTTGACCTCAATGTCCAGACGCTGGTCCATGTCCTTCTCGAGCCGACTCAGATGCGATCCGAGCTCGTAGATCTGCTGCTTGTACGGCGCGATGATCCCGATCTTCTTCTTCCAGTCCATCTCAGGGTACTTCTTCAGCAACCCACGCACGAGCAGCAGGATGAACTCCACCTCCGTCAGGTTGCGCAGCGACTTGGAGCCGCTCACCTGGCTCTGCTGACCGCTGAGCACGTCGTAGAACACAAACGGCTTGAACAGCTTGTCCGCGTGGTACTTGCGTGCCGTCCAGTCGCTTATCTTCGCGTCCTGGACCAGCTTGCCCTTGTAAAAATATCGTGACGGGAACTCAGAGATGTCCGGGTGCATGCGGTACTGTCGATTGAGTAGGAACACCTGCGAGCCGTTCTCGACAAACCTCTGGAAGAGACTGCGATCGTAGCCAATGTCGATGAGTCTCTTGGAGATCACGGTCGCTGGCAGTTGTCGATGGTCGCCTACCAGGATCACTCGGTTCGGACGGAACTTGAATGGGATCAGCGCACTCGCTTCCACAGCCTGCGCCGCTTCGTCGATGACCAGCGCGTCGAACTCGTGCGCGAAATCGCACATCGCGATCGAACCGGCGCCGCTGAGCGTGCAGAACACGATCTGCGCGTTCTTGACGATGCCCTGGCGCGCCATCTTGGCATTCGGGAACGAGCTTTTGTGCTTTGTGACCAGGTTCTCCAGCAGAATCTCCTCCACCTCCTGCGCGTACTTGCGCCACTTCTTCTTCTTGATCTTCTTGCTGTCGGTCTTTAGTCCCTCGTTTCCACCTTTCGAGCTCTCCAACGGCTCGCGCTGCTGCTGCAAGCTCTCGGGACGACCCACACGCACGATGCGAGGGCGGTACGAGCAGCACTTCACAGCGTTGTACACACCTTCACTCAGCAGACGAACGATCAGCTCGTCCACGGCAGCGTTACTCGGCGCTGCCACGAGGATGCGAATCGACGACTCGGCGACGGTTCTCGGTCCAGAGGACGCGTTCCCGTCTTTCAGCGACGCGCCAACGCGGATCCGCGTCGACTCTTTCGATCTCTTTGCGCCACCGACCGCGGCTCCGTCCAGCAGCGCACTCAAAATGCCGAGAATCGTCTTTGTCTTTCCTGTACCAGGCTGTCCACAAAAAGAAAATACAGATCGCCACAGAGTTTAGGATACCTCACATAATCATTCACAGAGCGAGTCAACGCACACAATAGCATACTACGCACCGGCCCTTGGATGATCACGTGGTTCTCCTCGCCGATGCAGCCGAGGATCGCATCCAGCTGCGACGAGTTGTACTTCTTCTCCAGCTCACGGTGCAGCGCTGGCGTGAGGCGACTCTTTGGTTCGTCTGCAGCAGCACTAGTACCACTGGTAGCAAGTGCCTTACCGTTGCCACTCTTCTCTTTCTGGCTTTCGCTCGCGCTCATTTTACCGTCGAGCAGCGAGCGCTTGATGGACGGAGAGAAGAAATTTACCGACTTTACCGCCTGGAACTCGCGAGCGCTCGTGGTCAGGTTATGCACCTGCTCGAGGCGCCACTTCCATTGCGTAGAGCGCTGGTTCGCGAAACACATCTCGGTCAGCACGGAGAAGTTCTCTTTCGGGTTCGCGTGATCGCGCTCCTGGGTGCGGATGAGCACGCAGATGAGGTCGTTGTCCTGGTCTCGTCCGCCTCTTCCTCCACCACCAGCTCCAACCCCAGAAGATCCGCCAATCGCGACCACAGAGTTGCAAAGCACAACGCCGTAGACGACCATTTCGTACTGCTTCCAGCGCGGCGAGCGCAGCAAAACCAGGTCGCCGCTGGAAAAATCCGAAGAAGAAGAGCCCCCTCGTCCAGGAACATTCGCGCGGAACGTGAGGATAAAGTCGTTGCTGCCGGACGTTGTGCCGCTGAACCCGCTCTCCATGAAGATCGTGCTCGAATTGAGCTGCTGGCCGCTTGGTAACAAGGAAGAAGACTGCTGTCCACCACTAAACCCACGTCCACACGGCGATACGGACGTCAGAAACAGACTCTTGGAGGTGTTCTGGTGACTGAACTGCTCCGAACTGCGCACCGACGCAGCGAGTTCTTCCATGATCGCTTCGATCTGCACACTCGTGTACTCATTCAAGCTCGAGTATTTGGCTGGAAGCATCCCACGAAAGTAGCGACGCAGATTCGACTCGTGCTTCTCTGGGACTTCGATGCGGCGAGGCGAGAGATCGAGAATGAACTCGTAAAAGTCGTCCAAAGCGGGCCACAGAAGTGTGCTCTTGACCGAGCTGTTGCTGCTATTGTCACTGGACATACCGCTTCCAAGTTGATGCTTGGAGCGGGCAATCTTCTTTTCTGGAGCACTGGTGCTAATATCTCCAGCGCTTCTCTCATCACTTGCGCGAGGACGCTTCTTTTTGGCTTGACTGCTGCTTTTGTTGTTGCTGGTGCTTTCGCGACTGAGCTTCGGTTGATCACTCACGGACTCTGTCGCGCCAAGAGAGAACGAGCCTCGCTGTTGGGATTTCGAGTTTGCTGCTGACGATGATCTGCTGGCAGTTGTGCTGGCACCACTACCACCCGCAGCAGCTTTGAGGGCTGCTTCCAGGCCGTTTGCAATGCCTCCGTCCGCATCATTTCCGTCACCGTCATCGTTGTCGTCAGACTCGGTTTCACTATCGGATGAAGATACCTCTTGCACTCGCAGTCGGGCTTTTGAAGTTGGTTCTTCAGCGCTAACCTCGTTGAACTCGTCGTCGACTTTCATTACAGCGATCTCCGATTTGCTTTCTTCATAAGGAATCGTCTCATCTTCAGCCTCTTGCATTGTGACGTCCACTTCAGTCACTCTCGGAGTTTCTTCACGCTTGGTATACTTTTCAGACATTCCTTCACCGCGATGATCGTCGGTATTACTCGGCGCAGCTGTGGCAGACAGCTTCGTTGGACTACGATTGGTTTCATCGTCTAATGCGGTCGAGTTGTCGATTGATCGTTCGCTTAGACGATTGGCTTCAACACCAAGATTTGTACTCACACTTTTCTGGCCAATGCGACTAGGCAATGATGACAGTGTGGGCAGATCTGCGTCGTCAACATGCTCATCCGACGGCTTGTCATCTTCGTTTGCACGTGACGTCTCATCCGCGCCCATATTTACATCCATCCCCACATCTTTCGTAGTCAAATCTCCATCGTCCTCGTCTTCTGCCTGGGCCTTGTATTGCTGATAGTTGCCTCTGTCGATGGTCGAAGCGCGGGCGACTTCTTCCTGATTCGCCTCGTATTCCTCCTCTTCCTCCTCGTCATCACCCGCATTGAGATCTCCGCTCTGGCTCAGATCATTCTCTTCATTGTCCTTGTCTGCTGATTGACTTCCACCAATGCCATCACCATATAGATCCTCATCGCTTGCATGGCTTTGTTCTCCACCTGCTCCACCGTCTTTCCCCTTGAGAGTGCGATACTCAATTTCGCGATGTCTCTCACTGCCTTCTTCACGAACTTCTTCAGCTGTAGACTGCGAGTCATCCGGTTGGTAGACATCCTGCGCGTCCACACTGCTGGCTCGGTTCCACTCATTCTGAACAGATCTGTTCTCAGGCGCCGGAGAGCCGCTTGGAGCTGCAGCACCTGACAGCACGCCTGGATGATGCGGAACGGAGTGGAGATTATTGCCCCTCTGCTCAGCTCCATGAGGAATTGTCGACTCATACGTCACCTGTGATCTATCGCCAGTCTCCACATTCTGCATGGCGTTGCGTTCGCTTGCATTCACGGACACTGGTTCGGAGATGTGCGTTCCCTCACGAAAGAAGTCGTTTGTATCGACCATCGTTTCTTCCTGCTTGATTGTACCAGCAGCCCCAGCGGCTCCCAAATTCAAAAAGCGCTTCTCCAATGGTTGGTCCTGCGGAGTTTGCACAGCCTGCGGTGGATTTGTTGCTCGCATCTGGGGTCTGCACCTGATCTCACTGTTAGCCGCTGGCACATGGGCTGATGATGAAATAGAAGGCGATGAAGATGACGATGGCTTCGTCTCTTCTGTTGCTCTGACAACTGGCGCTGGATGGCGGATCTGAGGCGGCACTGTCGAGGGGAAAGAAGCTGGAGATGACACCATCGTGGTTATAGCAGTAGCGACAGCGCTGCTTGAGGAGGACACCGCAGCTGCTTGAAGGAGCTCGTTCGACTGGCGAAGAAGCTCGTTCTCCCTCTTGAGCCGCTCGAATTCTCTCTGCACATCTGCAGACATCACTGGAGCCTGCATCTGTAGATAACATACAAAAAGGAACAAAAAATGTTAATGTTATCAGTGGATGGCTCTAAAGCGACGAAGTCCCAATAGAAAAGAAGAAAACGCCACAAACCTGAGAAAGGTCTTCGCGAGAGGGCTTGATGTCAGGCGCGTATTGGGACGAGCCGCCATGGGTTCCTACCGTTGGCTGCTGCTGATGATGATGACCAGCGCCACCAATCTCACTCTCAACCTGTTTAATCGCAGTCGCTTGTTGTTGCTGCTGTTGTTGCTGCTGCTGCTGCTGTTGCTGCTGCTGAAAGAGCTGAGGAACAGGTACAAAGTGGTGCTGCTGGTACATCATTGAAGGCGGGAAAGGCGCTGGCGCTTTCGTGGGCGTGGAAGTGAGACTCTGCTCCACTTGGTCGAGCGCCAGCATGAACGCCATGTCTTCGTCAAAGTCGTCCTCGATGAACTCGTTCTTGATCGAAACGGAGGGTGGCGGAGGACCAACGGATCGTGCAGTACCAGCAGCAGCAGTCTGAGATACTGCTAACCTCAGAGGAGATTCCGTATACACCGTCGAGTTGATTGAAGAACTCGCTGGAGCCTGGGAATACGCAGTGGGCTGAGCTTGGGACATTGGTGGTGGCGGTGATGACGGCACCACTTGAGGCTGTTGTTGTTGCTGGAAGTAGTGGCTGATGAACCCCGGAGCCGGAGCCTGAACCGACACGACAGCAGGCGCGACATTGCCACTCACAGGCGGCGCTTGGGCTGCGTGCATGTGCCCATCTGCGTGCACGACGCTGTTGCAGTTGGCGCAGTGCAGCGTCTGGATGCGCGACTCGACTCGTTCTTGCTGCTCGCGAAGCAGCTGCGCGCGGATCTCGGCGATCGTGGTCTGGCGACGGGCTACTGGCGCTGCTCTCGATTTCCTGGTCGCTGCGGTTGTTGTGGTAGCAGCAGCTCTAGGTTTCGCCTTGGTAGGTGTCGGCGACTTGGCGTCTAGTGTAGACTTAGCGGGCGCGGCTGCTCGCTTTCGAGCAGGTGGCTTCACGGGTGTACTGATACTGGAAGCAGAAGGAGGAGCAGTGCTGCTGCTAGTGACTGCTACTGCTGCTATCATGGTCTTTCTCGCACGAGGAGTGATGGCCGTGCTGATGGCAGCAGCACTAGCAGTTGGCTGCTTGGCAGTAGTTACTGTAATAGTTGTCTGCGCTGTTGCTGCTGCCTTTGTGGTCCTCGCTCGCTTCTTGGGTTGATCTTCTGCTGGCGGCAAAACCTGTGCGCTGTCGACATTGTCACGCAGCTGGTCACTATTACTTCTACTAGCGCTCTTGAGCGCTACTGACTTGCTGGAGGCTGTGGCAGTAGTGGCGGCTGCTTTCTTCCTGTCGTCCGCCGTTGTGCTCTTACTCTTACTGCTCGCGAGGCGCCGCTGGAACTCGCGCATGCCCACTTCGACGCTCACGAACTCGCTCTCGTCGCGCTGCGTGGCCGAGCCGCTGCTCAGGCGCTTCTTCGCCTTCTTGCGCAGCGCGAGCGCGGGCGACGACGACGAGGACATGATGGCGTCGCGGGCTGCTACGTCGCCATTCTCTGCGTGCGGCGGCTTCTTCCTGCGGTCCATACAACCTCGAAATGGTCGATAAATAATGTTGCAAGCGGAAGAAGGCTATTTTGAACATGGACTGTTTTGGACAAAGCGTGTTGAAATGGTCAAAGGACGTTCAGGCAGTTCTTTTTACCGAATGTCAAGAAATTGTCGTCAAAGTTAGTGTACATTTTCGACATCGAAATGGACTGATTACAGAACGTCACAGAGGAACTGCATCAGTGATCCTATCGGTCTGTATTTTCACACAGCGACTGTGTCAACCTTCTCGCGACATTGAATGCTCTCGCATTCCCACCCCCAATTATGTTCATTGAGGAGAATGCCACCAGCCGTTTAGTAGTGCTCGCTCTCTTATGATAGAAAGAATGCGTCCCTTTTTGTTCATCGGATATGACGCAACATGGAGAGATGATGATGACCTAGCGACTGTGTGAGTGCAAAAAAAATGTGAACCAAGCGGAACGCGGGACGTGTTCCGCTTTTCCCGTATGGAGAGTCTCATTCGGGAATTTCCGATTTTGACTTGGCGTTTGTATAGAATTCCGAAAGAACTCTGTTTGTTGATGCCAAACTGAAGAGTTTTTCCCAAATTCCATACAAACGCCAAGTCAAACTCGGGAATTCACATTGCACTTTTTTTCGTATACAAAAGCATCCTTTTTTAGCAAAATGTTGATTTTTGCACCCTCAATCTACTGACGTTTTCTTTAGAAAACAAAAATTTCCATTTTTAGCCAAACTTTGAAGGAAAGGGTCTGCATTAACCAAAATTTTATTGAGGGTTGGGAATGGTCGCGTTTTGAACGAATGCTCCCTTCTTCAACAAACAGTTGCTTTTTGCACCCACTCTCGTACCAGTCTGTTCTTACCACAGAGCCAAAGCAAAATTGCAATCCTACATACAGCTGTCAGGTACAAATTGCTCTGTCTGTGACTCTCCTCCCGCACGTTTAAGCGCACTGCTTTAAGCGCGCTTAAATTCCAGTCGCGGTCCGCCAGTCTTTTTTTTTGGTGCGAAGAGAACGGGGGGAAGAAGGCGCCATTCTCACGCAGCAACGCACGAGCAAACAGCAGCTCCACGCTCACCCGCCCCTACGAAACCACTAACTAGCAGCATGTCGGACAAGGCCGAAGACACGACGCCAAAGGTCGACGTCGAGGAGACGGAGGCCGAGGAGAGCAGCAAGGACCCAGAGTCCGAGGAGCCGCAGGCGTACTTCGAGCCGGTTGTCAAGCTCGATGAGGTCGAGGTCGTGAGCGGTGAAGAAGATGAAGAAGTGCTCTTCAAGATGTGCGTGCTTGTGTGCTTATAGTACTCGTGGTGGACGCGCTGTATGGAAGGATGCATATTGCGAAAGGGGGCGAATATAGCATGACGCCTGCAGTCGTGGCTGTGTGCGTGTGCGGTTGTTCTCCCTCTCGCCATATCTCTCAACATGCAGCGACCACTGATCCCGCCGTCGTTTCCAAGCGCCACGTACTAATGCAGTATGTGTGTGTATTGTTGCTTTCCATGTTTTTTTTTTTTCACAACTACAGCCGCGCGAAGCTTTTCTGCTTCCGTGAGACCCTGTTGGACAAGGGCACGGGCAAGAAGTCGTGGTGCGAGCGTGGCGTCGGCGACGTGCGCTTCCTCAAGCACAAGGAGCACCAGAAGGTGCGCATGCTGATGCGTCAGGAAAAGACCCACAAGATTATTATCAACCACCTGGTGGACTCGCGCACCGAACTGTCGCCAAACATGGGCAGCGACCGCGCGTGGGTGTTCAGCTGCTACGACTACGCCGAGGGCACGCTCGAGACGCAGGTGTTCGCGCTCCGTTTCGCCAACGTCGAGAACGCGCAGAAGTTCAAGGAAGCCCACGACACCGCCAAGTCGACCAACAAGGCGCTCGAGGCTGGCGCCGACGCCGCGGACACCACCACTGGTGACGACGCCGCCAAGGCTCTCGAGTCGCTCGACGTCAAGAAGGAGGTGCGTACTTATTTGCTCTTGGCTGGTATTGTTGCTGTGTACCCAAAGGTCTCACTCACATGTGATGGTTATTTGTTTTGTACCCATTTGTGCAGTAAATTTGCTGAGCGAGCACCTCTGCGCATTTCACATTTTACCACTACTACCTGCCTACGTACGCACCTACAGATGAATACAGTTGACGAAGAAAGAAAAAAACGAAGAAGAAGAGAGTCCGACTGCGAGACGAAGAGAGCGAGAGAACGCAGCGAATGAGCGGACGACCGTACGATCTGCGTTGTTCGCTCCTTTGGTCAGCCTTTGGCTCTGACTGGGTACTGCCTTGTCACCACACAGCGCAGCCAGCCAGCCAGCCAGTCCGTAAAAGACGTTGCTGAACAAAGTGCTTTCTCTTTTTCACCGTGTTTTGCGCAGCTCTCCATTTTCGTTTCGATTTGATGCGTTTATGTCGTTGATTTAGTTGTCTGATGTGGTTACGAATCGCCGCTCTCAAGAGAGAGGTGATTTTGAACAGGATGGCCCATTCGAACAGCCATGGCTGTGCTCTCTCTATGTCTGTCACTCTATGCGGCTTGGAGCGGTAGCAGCCGCGTGGTCGTGCCTTCCGTCGCCTCGAGGTTGTCGTCCAGGGCCGTCGTGGGCGTGAGCGAGCGGTTGTAGACGAGGATGCCCGCGATGATGAGCGAGAAGCCCACAAAGTAGAGCCAGCTGAGCTCTTCGTTGAAAAGGTACTTGGCAGCCACGACCGCGAAGAAGTCGGACGTCAGCAGCGACAAGTTGAACACGGCAGCGTCGCCGTCCTTGAGGAAGATCTGCAATGGATTGATTAACAGTAAATGGGTTCAAAAAGAGACATGTCAATCGCCAGTTAGTCAGTCAATAAGTTGCCAAGTTTGCTGATCGCAATTGAAATGAATGCGATGGTCGCATGTTTGTTCCTCACCGATGTACACGTGTACATGAGGAAGAGCGTGCCGACGTAGCCAAGCAGATACAGCGCACTTGGTGCAGTCCTAAATGATCACAACACACATAATAGCTGCGTTGTTAGAATGGGTTGATAGACAGTCAGTCGTGAGTCAGTCAGCACAGCACCACAATATAATTCATACCATTGGATCTCGCGGAGGACGTCTCCTTCAAAGATCGCCGCCTGGATGAAGCTGATGACGAAGCCGCACAGTCCAAGCATGCCCAGAAACTCCATCTATCATACACAACAAAGCAGCACAAACAACAGTCAGCTTAGCAGTATAGTACCCACTCACTGAGCCAGCCCCACAGACTTGAAGAGATCGCGAAAAACTGTACCCGTCGGTTCTTCTTCTTGACGAGATACTCCTGTCCGACGTTTGAGCAGGCGTAGATGGCGCTGCCGACCAGACAGAGGAAGTCGCCGTAGAGAGCGGACGCGTTCCAGGCCGACGTCTCGTCGCTCCAGTTGGCTCGGTCGCGCAGGATGTCGGAGACGACGAGGATCGTGATCCCGCCGAGGCAGAAGCCCACAGCCACAAAGTGCAGTCGCGTATACTGCAAAAACACACCAGCAAGCAAGTTAATACCTCGCCGACTGGCCATACAGATATGAATGCAAAGCCATGTACTCTTCCGTACCTTGGCGTTGAGGAAGAGCGCCGAGAGCAGCATCACGACGGGGATCGTGAAGCAGTCGAGCAGCATCGCGCTGGAGATCGACGTGTACTTGTACGCACACACGACCAGAAAGTTGCCCTCCACGTCGGCGGACGCCAGAAGCAGGTACTTCCACAATGGGATCTAGATACGCACAATGATTGTCATACGTGTAAGTATCCAAGAGCTACGATGTTGTGTCCACACAAAAGCAAGACACCAAGCACCCTCTCACCTCCAGCGCATAGTCTTTCTCGCTCCTGTACCGCATGATCGGATACACGAGGTAGATGCACAGCAGCAGGTAGTTGCCGGCGCTTTGCGTCACTGGGATTTGGATCTGTTTTGCCATCACAGGACAAGGGCAAGCGAGAGTTGCATCAGGGTTGCAGCACTTTACCCTCCTTGGTCCATTTGATAGCTAGCGAGCGTTAACAACGCACCTGGAAGGACTGGTTGAGCGTCTGCGTGAACACGCCCGTGAGCGCGATGAGCAGCGAGATGAACTGGCCGAGCGCCAGCACGCGGTTCTTCTCGTAGAGCGCGGCGCAGCTGTTGAGCGCGCGCGTTGCCATGGTTGTTGCTGTCACTCCTGTCGGTCTGTCTGGCTGTCAATCAAACATGCATGCATTCATCACAGCTCTTGAGACCATCCACCCCGAATCCTCTCTTCTATTGGTCGAAATGTTTTCATCAAGAGCATTTGATTGGCTAAAAGGCAGAAGTGCTAGTGTACCCATTCGCTTATCAGACGGTTGGCTAACACATTTGAATGGGGAGTTTGAAAATGGTATTGATGCCAGCTAAATAGATACTACTACTACTACTTTCGTCCGTTTCGTCCGATCAAACACTCGTACACACACATGCACTTACTTACTCTCTCTTTCTCTCGTTGACTCGTACACAGCCACCACGTATCCAGCCACCATCCATCCATCCTATCGCTTGGTCGGCGCGCGGCGGTACGGCTCCTCGATGCGCTCGACCATCTGGTCGTAGAGCTTGCACTCGCCCGCCTCCTTCTCGGCCATGAGCCGCGTGAGCATGGGCTTCCACTTGCGGCCGCGCGTGTTGATGAACCAGTTGTTCACCTGCTCGATCGTGATGCCGCCTTTGAGTCCGAGCATGTCTTTTTCCTCCTCGGTCGGGTACGGATGGTGCAGGTGGTTGTCAAACCACGTCTTGAGCACGGTCTTCGCGGTCTTGGACAGGTTCGTGCGCTTCTTTGCCTGCTGTTGCTGCTGTTGCTGCCGCCCTCCCATTCCAGTGAGTAGCACGTCCGATGGTGACGCTGGCAATGTGCGCGGATTCGCAAACCTAGGGCTGCTGCTACGGAAGAGCTGCTGCTGCTGTTGTAGCTCCTGGTGTTGCTGGATCTGGAGCTGGCGCAAGTTCCACTCCTGCAGCGTGCTGACTACGTCGCGGTACGACTCACGGATCGGCGTGTCATTGATCATCGCCAGCGGCTCCTCGAGCTCCTGCATCGACGCAGCGCCGATACCCTGCAGATCCGCCAGCACACTCTGCAAATTGTCGCTGTTGTTGCCTGAGGACGCTTCCATGACCAGAGGGGGCAGGTGCTGCACTGCTGCTCGGAACGGATCAAAGCCTTCTCCATTGTTACTATCACCACCAGACTTACTCGCAACGATCACATTCGAGAACGCGAGCAGGCGGTTGTCGCGCGCATTCTGCTGCTGGAAGAGCTCGTCGTCGAGCAGACGCTGCATCGCGTCCTCGGCTTTCTGCTTGAGCTGCTGCTTCGACACGAGCAGCGGCGCGAGGCTCGCATGCGCGGCGTGCTGCTGCTGCTGCGGGTGGTGGTGATGCGAAGCCTTGAAGCCTACACCTTTAAACGTAAAAGACGGCGATGACGGGTCATGCACGGGCGAGAACACAGCAAGCTCGGCGATCATCTCCGCCTGCAGCGGGCTTTCCAGTACAAGCACGCGCTCACCTCCATGCGCACGCTTCGCTCTCTGCTTTCCACTCGCACCGCGCGTGCGCGATGCGGCCGAGGGCGGCGACGACAACACTTGCAGTGAAGCTGGCGCAGCGTCTCCTGCGTGCACTGCTCCCGCTGCTGGGGGCTTCTGGTCCACAGCGTCGTACTTCCGCGCTCGCTTCTTCTCGCCGGGCGTGTAATTGCGGCGATTCGGGAACGTCATGCTGGATCTCTGTGCTCCTGCTGGTGCTTTCTGCTCGCTAGCTGTCTGCTGTTGACTGGCTGGCTGTCGGTCAATGCGTAGCTGCTCGTGTTCCGCTTGGTCGAGAGAAAAGCCGCAATCAGGGAAAGCCGAAAGAAAAGGAAAGCTGCGCGTTTGATTTGTGCGAAAAGCCGACGTGCCCTGCTGTTGCTGCTAGTGCTGCTGGCTGTGCCTTTTGCTACTGGCGCTGGCGTGCATGGGCAGCGGACGAGAACATCCACCCGCACGAACGCACGCTCGCCCGTGCTTCTTCTTTGGTCTGTCGCTGAAGCCATCTTGATGGCTTATGACCACACGCTTGTGCGTGCCACCGAGACAGAAAGTGACACATGGACATTGAAGTCCTAACATAACGTTTCTAACCATAAAATAGGGACGCAGCCCCTGATCTCACGTGGCTTACGTCAACAAACGCCAAATGCCACTGAAATCGCGTGGTGCACACCACTTCTTCCGCCTACGGTACCACTTGTTGTTGGGCTGGCTCATCACCCCAACACGGCCTTGTGGTCCATGAGACCGCCCAACCAAAGTTTGGCTTGCCTTTTGCTGTTGTTGCTGTCCGTCCGCTATGCCTATGGCCGTCATAACCACACACGCTCGCACCTGAAAACGGACAGCAGCGCGTGTGCCTTGATGAAAGTGATCCACGCGAGCGATGTGGTGATGAATCTGCTGGCCGCCATGCCGCCGCCGCTCGACGCGACGGGGCCGTCGATACCGCATAGTAATACTGGCGGCCTCGTCGGCGTCGGCTCGTCGTCGTCCGCCGCCTACGAGGCGCGCCGCAAGCGCACCGAGTGGCCCGAGGGCGTGCGCATGGACGACGAGGTCAAGGCGCTCGACGAGCGCAACGGCGAGTGGATCCTCTGTCGCACGTGCGCCGAGCACTACGAGAAGTACGATGAACGACCGCGTCTTGCGCTTAGTTATTGTAGACCTGCGTATGTAGCTGTATGTGTGTATGGGCTAAGCGATCTCTTTTTTATATGTATATTTGTATGTGTAGGACTGGACGTGGTCGCAAGCCGAACGACCCCGAGGGGTTCAAGGTGAAGATGAACGGGCGCTTCCAGGAGGCCGCGTGGCTCATGCATAAGAACCGCGTGGTGGCGCACAAGGCCGCGCACGACACGGGGAACGACAGCAGCGGCTCGCAGGGAGGGGGGTCGCCCACCTCCACTTCCCTCGAGCCGCATCATCGCGACCCGTTCCAGCTGCGCGACCAGGACGTCATTATGGGCATACCCCATACGAACGAAGGCAACATGAGCAGCAATCCGCAGCTCGACCATCACGATCATCAGCATCACCAGCATCCCGCCAAGCGCCTCAAGACGACCGCAAATGCGACTGCGAATGCAGCAGGAAGCAGCGGCAGCGAGCGCGACGGCGAGAGTGATGACTCGCACCACCACCACCACCATGTGGGAACGTTGGACCTCGTGGTGGGCGTGGAGAGCCACGAAGCCAGTGGCCCGTTCTTCATGGAGGAGATGCGGTTCGACGACGCGGACAGCCAGCCGCAGCACCCGCTCCATTCGCACGGCCGAGGCGTCCAGTTGCCGCGCACAGGCTGGCGTTGCCCGGGCGTCGTGCCGGACTTCTTCTACCAAGCGAACGCGGAGCTCGTGCACGCGTTTGCTAAGTACTACGTCGGCTCGTACCGCGTGAATGTCGTGCGCGATCTTCGGTCCGACAAGTACGTGGTGCTGATGTTGTATACTGCAGCCTTCCTGGCATTGTTCTGGTGGACGCATTTACCGGTACTTATCATGTCATTCGTCCTTGCCAATGTTGTTGTGATGATCACGAACAGAGTGATGCTGTACTCGCACGACTGCGAGAACCGCATCGTGCACCGCGAGCGGCCGAACCAGCCGATCTCGTGCGACAAGTGCTACGCGATCTGGCTGCATAACAAGAGCTTCAAGCGCATCCTAAAGAAAATGGACCGCTACAACCTCGTTGAAGACATCCTCCGCAAGTCCTGGAGGTATTTATGGCCTACTTGCTGTATTGCCTCAACTGTATTATATACGTACGTCTGTCTACACATGATGTCTGATTCTAACGCGAACTGTTTTAATGCTCTCTTTTTTCTCGTTCTAGCATCACGGAGGAGGATCTGAGCGTACTCTCCAAGTTCAAGCACTCGAGCGGCGCGAATCTCAACATTGAAGGCCGCAAGCTCAAGCAGGCGGCGATCACGGTGCTCAAGCGCTTCAACGCGCGCAAGTCGCCGCAGGAGAAGTCGAAACCCAGCAACAGCACTGTCGCTCGCATTTGCCTTCAGCAGCAACAGCAGCAGCAGCAGCAGTTGGCGGTCGCGGTCCTCGGTCTCCCGTCGCTTGAGTCCGCGATCCCGGAGGACGACAACGACCACTCTGCTGCCAATGGAGCTGCTGGAAGTGAAAGTACTGGAGCCCTCCACCACCAGCCGCTTGAAGCCTCGTCTTCCGCTTCGACCGCTGACGCGCAAAGCGTCAATCCGCAGCAACAGCAACAGGAGAACGCGGAGGTATGAAACGCGGACCCCCTTCCCCTTGCTCTCTTTTCGAAGAAGAGAAATCGGTTGTTTGTGTTTTGTTGTTGCTGGGACGAGTTTGGAACTTTTTATCATTTGGAAAAAAGAAGAAAAAAATCAAGAAACTGTGGTTGAGAACTTAACTTACCATGTGAAATTGGTTTTGCTGATCTTTTTTGTGTCGTTCAGGATGAGCAAAATCGCTCCGGAAGCATGGTGGCTTAAAATATGAACCACAACGGCTCACACCTGACGTGGCTCACTCAGCCAAGGAAAACTTATCCCAACCACTGCGTTCATTTTTAGCAAAAGCAACCAGCCGAGGCGTGAGAGCCAACGCATGCCTTCTCTCGTAGTCCAGCAGCTCCTCACTCAGCTCAGTTGCAGACTCGACGAGCATCGCGCACACTTGACTCTCACTTGTCTTCACGCTACCCAACGAGCATGGCGGTGTTCCTCCTGGTGATCGTCCTCGCCGTCGTCGCTGTTGCCGCCAAGCGCTGGTTTGGCGGCGGGTTTAGTCTCGCGTGGCTGCTGCTGAAAAACCACTCGAAGAAACAGGAAGGAGACGACGAGGGATCTCAAGCGAAACTGGAAATTGTCGTCGACAAAGAAGCCAGCAGCAGCAAGAATGGCGCTGGCAAGGACGCTGACAAGGCCGCACGCAAGTCGTTGCTCGCCAAGCCGCCGCGCTACGAAGGACCTCTCTTGCCCGTGGGTTCCATGGAAGTGTCGATCTGCTCGGCACTCAACGAACTGCGCTCGCGCCAGGTCGTCAAGAATATCTGCAGCAAGTTTGAAGCGCGCGTGGCCAAACACGCAGTCGTGCCTGACGACGATGACGAAGAAGCGTGCATCCAGGCGGTGAATGGCGGCGAGGACGAGTACTTGCAGCCCGCGCAAGCCCAGCAGCTGCGTCAAGAAGAGCGCAGCATCACGCCTGCGCCATTTGCACCATTTGCACCACGCCGCAACAGCAACACCAGCGCAAAGCCAAACAACTTGAACGCGTTCTTGCGACGATACTCGTCGAATCTAGAGCGTGCAAACTTCGATGAAGCAGCGGACTCAAATATCAGCAGCAGTAAGCCGGAGGAACTGGTGGTCGTGGAAGCCCCGCTTGCAGCCCCTGAAGCGCCGCTGCTTCAAGTCACTGAGGCACCAGTTCTTCCGCCTCCAATTCCAGTATCAGCCCCAGCTCCAGCGTCGTGACAATCGTTTTATCTTCAATCTGAACTTGGTGAGTCTCGATTGATTGTTTGTGTTGTATGATTGCAAGGCAAAGGCGATAAAGAAAGAGAGGTCTGACCGCCTGATCTCCTGTATTATTTTCTCAGACCTCCTCGACCTCTAGGCTCCTTCGAACAACGAGGTCTCCAACCAGTGTGACTCGCCTGTGCGCCGCCCTTCACTATCTCTCGATATCATAACGGCATCCGCTGGAGACGATAGTGGTGAGGAACCGGCAGAGGACTGTGGACTCCACGGCGACTGGGATGTCGCGGCTGCGAAAGAACCGCAGCAGCAGCAAGTGCCTGAAGAGTGCCCACCTGACGAATCGAAGCTCGTGACGCCACTGCCAGTGGTACGTAACAGCGTGGCGCGCTTCCAGCAATTCCAGCAGCAGTTCCCGGCAAACCACGCGAGGGCGTCGTCATTCGCGCCGCAATAAAGAACAGAACGAGCCAGCAGAGCACAAGCAGAATATTTTATACTTTGTATTATAGTACGCCTTTTGGGGTGACACTTGCAGAAAGACACTCAAGGTAGTTCCTAAGAACATCGACTCGCAACGAATATACTTGAGGAGTTGGGGTTGCAGCTCTCTATTATAGCGCGCACATGCTACTTTGCTCAGGTGGCAGACGGCAACGCTGCATTCTACAACACGCAAAGCATACAGAATAGACGTTGTGGCCAAGTGGTCAGCAGCAAATATGCAGAGAGCTCCATACGAATGCGAATACGAATACGAGCACTTCGAACCTTCAGGTTCAAGGTCAAAGTCAGCATGTCATTCTCTATATGCATATGCTACTTTTGCATATGTACACTCCTTTGCCTGGAGAAAATGCAAACGGGAGAGATTTTGATGTATGTGTTGTAAAAGCATGATAGCCACACAAGAAATATCCCACGCTATAATCGAAGTGCTGGGCAGGACGAATCAAGTTCACATGCCCAGGGATCAACGCCAACGTTGACTGCCGGCTGACATGGTGTATCGATTCAATACTATTGAACACTACGCTCTCTGATTCCGCTGACGGAGTCACAGCCACCAACAGGCTGGATAAAACGTTAGTTATTTGTTTGTCTACAGTACAACGAGCACACATCTCTGACAATAGTGTCGATAACACTATTTTGTCGTTTTCTTCCTGACTACACTAAACTCCTAAATGGTGTGGCCACATTGAAAATAACCGAGAACTCCCGCGCAAAACATCAAACGCCACCAAAAAGGAAAGCGAGCGCTCATTACCTGCACAACGCACACAGGAAACCAGTTGAGTGGGTTCGCGGCGACGACAGCGGTGGATGCGCGACGGCCTAGCGGCTCCTTCTTTCTCAATCAACAGGTGCAGATGACCGGTAGCGCCAGAGCGAGTATCACGTCCGCTGCGGAGGCGACTGAGCGTGCGGATGCGCAGACCCACAAGCAAGTACGAGAACGAATAAGCAAACGAACGAATGAGTGGGGAGGCTCGCGTTAATAGGCCGTGAACTAGTGTCTGTATGTATGTGTGTGTGTACTAATCGTATGCGTGATGGTCTTCGTGGGTGCTGTCGTTATACATTGCAGGTACCGCCTTCAGTTCGCAGACCGACGACCAGTGACGACAGCGAGAGCGACCCTGTGGTCGGCAAGCGCATCCGCAAAAACTTTGGCTCGCGCTTCTTCTGGGGCTCCGTGGTCGGCTGCTACCACATCGCCGACGCGCCGTTCTACAAGATCAGCTTTGATGATGGCGATGTGGACATTCTCGCAGCCGCGGAGGTGCTGCAAGACGTGAAGCAGGTAAAGTGAACTTGTGTGGTTGTTCGCGCTGACAACGGTGTTGTGGAAAGCTTATACGTGTGTATTACTTTGATTTGCTCGTTTATAGGCAGAGAAATATGCAGCGGAGGATACATTTGTGCCATCGAACACGCCAGGTTGTGCGCAAGAGCCTGCTGCTGCTGCTGCTGCTGATGATGATGCCACGGCTACTTTAGATCCGAGTCAGCAACCATCGTTTGCGTCCCGCTATCAGGACGAACTGCGGCAAGCGACGCTGAAGCGGAAACGCGACGAGCAACCTGTGCCAGAACAGGAACCTGAGTCTGTGAGCGACACATACAGCATGAAGGTGTGGGACCAGCGGCTCTTCCTCTCGATTGTCACGAGCAAGAGGGTGACGACCGTGGCGGAATTTGTGCGCCGTGGCGATGGGAGCATCGGCGAGATCGAGGCATCCGGGAGAGTGAAGATCGGGGACGTCATCTCGCACATCAACCGTGTCCCAGTGGCGGGTATGGACAGCGGAGCCGTGTCGGACAGGATCAAAGCTTCAAGGCGGCCCATGGAGATCACATTCCGACGTCCTCGACCTCAAGCTTCCATTTCGTTTTTGGGTGCTACCACCGGAGCGATCCCTCGTGACAAATCGCAAGACAGACGCCCATTGGAGACCGATGCTGTGCTGGTAACTGATCTGCGCACAGGCGCAGAGGCGGCAGAGCACACAGCAGCGGTACCACCAGCAGCAATCAATCACGCCCAAGCATCCGCTCTCGAACCAGCAAGCAGCAATCATCCTGTCGTGGCGCCACCAACGTATCGTGCACAACATCCTGTCGCAGCGTCAAGTCCTCCAATCCCAGGGTCCCAGCCTTCCCTAGACATGGCATCTACTACTATCGCCCCTCCTCAGTATCCTGAGCAGCAGCTGCAGACTCAGGATGATCCAGTGCCACGGTCTAACATTCCACAGCATGCATCTGCTCCAGCTTACAGCAGCAACATCAACAGCAACCTCCACTTCGTCCAGCAGCAGCCAGAAAGGCAGCCGTCACCGTTGCAGCAGCAACAGCAGTATCAACTCCAGGACTCGACACAACAGTTTGCAGATGCTCCAGCCTTCAACAACAGCACCAGCCAATCCACCCATCAGCCAGCGAACCAGGCGTCGATGCAGCAATACCCGGCACACCCGCATCCGCAAGCTGCGCAGCAAGAGCACGCTACCTCGTCCCATTCTTCCTTTTCAACGAGCACACCATTTGGTCAGCAGCCACACAGGGCTATGTCTACTGCAAGCGCTCACGCGTGCAACAACCCGCCGTACAGGAGTGGACAACCAGTACGCAGGATTGGTGTGACCTTTTATGGGATGCAGATGACACCTCAACCGAGCACCAACAGCTACAACCTCTCGTACAGTGCGAATCATGCGCCAAGCTATCCGCGTCAGCAACATCCGCCCCCTCAAGCCAGTGCTGGTGCTGGTGCTGGTACTGGTGCTGGTTCGCAACAGTTTGCGGGGTCCCATCACCCCGCGGCAATGGTAACACAGCATTCGCAACAAGCATCGACTTGGTGGCAGTCTGGGAATGGGAACCAAACTGTTGTGCGCAATTTTCCTGTCTCTTCTTCTGGAAGCAACAGTTTTATGGCGCCATCTGCGAGGACGACGCCGGAATTCAACCACAAGTCTGGAGCCGACATGCTAGCGCAAAGCTCGACCCAGCAGCCACCAGCAGTGCAGAATGGCCCGTACGCGGGGCCGTCGTCTCAGCAATCCGGACTTGAGAGCGAACATCGTTACGATAGCGCAGCGGTGGGGCCTCCAAGTCGATCCGTCAGCGAGAACGAAAGTCGCTTTTCAGTTATTGAGCCTGCACAAGACGAAAGCGACACGCAGCAGGAGGATCGACAACAACAGTATCGATCTGAAGCAGTGGAGGGCTCTGGAACCGAGAGCGACGAAGCCCGTGGCGCTTTCGTGCTGGAAAAAGATCTTGATGACGATGAGAGGGAACTTGCTTCAGCTCTCGGAACGGACATGACGCCGTTCAGCGATTCTTCAGCCGCAGCAGAAGCACCACCTCCCGCCGAAGAGACGTCGTTTTTGTCTCCGAACAAACCAAGTTTTGTATCGAAGCTCCCGGACAACCTCGGCAACAGGTATCGTCAGTTTTCATCTTCGCAGCATCAGCACCAGCAGCAACTGTTTACCGCTGGAATGGCTCCATCGATCAGCGGTGAAGAGTGCGCAATCGTGCGCATCCGAAGAAGCCGACTGTACGTGACCCTTGGCTCGCTCGGATCGAGAGTCTCGATCACCTCATTTGTGCGAGGCAAAGAGGGCGAGGTGGGCGAGATCGAGCAAAGCGGCAAAGTGCTTCTCGGCGACACGATCGTCGCGATCAACGGCGTGCCTGTGGCCGCGAACACGGCCCCCATGGAGGTCGCGCGCGTGGTGATCTCGCTGCCTCGACCCTTTGAGCTCTACTTCCAGCGCGCGTCGTGGGATGTCCTGGACGGACAGGAGTAAGAACACAAGGTTGTGCGTAAAAAGTAGATGAGGTGTGGCTTTTGCGATAGAAGACGAAGTCAAGAGTATAGAGGAAAAGTAAAGAAAGCAGACTCACATGAAATGAAGAACACCGCAGCTCCGATAGCTCCATTAGACAATACGAGCAGTGCAGTCTGGGACGAAGAAGAGCTCGTGTAATATTTAATATCGAAGCTGCTCCCTCCGCGTTGCTTGTACAGTATCCGCTAATCGCACTTTTCTAATCCAAGCAAAAGTATTGAAGCCCGTAGAAACCCCTCACGGTTCGGTGCTCTTCATACCCGCGATAGAGGTGGTGGAATCCTATTCAAAAAGACAAGTGGACGTGTGGAATCGAATGACCGATCAATCTTGTGTGAATTATGTATTTACCAGGCAATGCTGTCTTCAAGAGTTAGATTTTTTTTTCTTTCTGGAATTGCTGGTTGTGGCTTTGAGCGTGGCGAGGACGGGTTTTTCCAAGTTGGTTCTCTGTTTTTTGTCACTATTTGCTTGTGTCTCCTCTTTCTTGATTCTCTGGACTCGCGCTTGGTGAGTTCCTGCTTATACACGTTAAAAGACGTTCTCGTATTTTTCCATCGCACCGGACACGGCGTCCATAACTCTGCAAAAACCGTAGCAATCATAGTCAGTGAATATGAAAATGTAAAATGCTTTTCAGTCTCTAATCTGCGCAAACGCACCTCGTCTCATTCATCACATACACAGAACGGAAAGCGCCGCTTTCGTCGAATCGCTACAAACAAGGAAAACAGCAAAGTCAGATTCAGTTTTGTCCCCAGCAAGGTGAGTGAGTATTTCACAAAGCACGCAAAACAGCAAAATAATTACAAACCTGAACCGTGCGCAGACGGCGCGAGCTGTCAACAATCGTGATCGTCTCCACCATCATCGGGCGACCTATTGAGATCAAATGTGAAGACTGGTGAGTTCCCACTAATCACTTCCATTGTTTTGCAAAATCCACGCAGAGGCACTTACCAGATCGCTTGGAGGTAGCCGTGATGATCAGGAAATTCGTTCCGAGCTCTTGCATCGTGATATCCGAGCCGCGCAGCGTCGGGTCATCAGTTTCAACCTGTAATCGAGAGAGACAGGAAACAAGTCGTCGGTGAGAATGACCTCCAAATACAGAGGTCTGGTAAATACGGGAGCATGTATGCGGCGTACCTTCAAGATGCCGTCCGCGACAGGCTTTATCCAGAAGTGCTGGGTCAGGGTGAGCCCATTGATCGTGGTTCGCGATTGGCGTTGGCTCCATACACCTACTCAAACAAACATCCATTCGTTTTCAGTCAATCAATAAGCGCTTGGGGTTAACCACTCGAGCTTGTCCATGTGTCAAAATCATCTCACATACCTTCATCGTCCCGGAAAATGAGGTCGTACGAGCACACCTGGTTGCCTTCCTCCGCCGTTGGGACAGTTGCAAGCTCTCCATTCCATCGGCCTTCCATGCTGAGCAGTCACAAACGAGCATACACAGCTGTCAGTCGCATTTTATCTCAAGGTTAAACATATAAAGTGCACACAAGTGACATAAACCGGCACTCACCCTGGGAGAATATGGAAGCTGCAGCCATTCACGCGCACCGACATTTGGTTGAAAAACGCTCGTCCAGAGGTTGCTGCGCAAGCCATACACACGAGCACAAACATATTTCGAGTCAGCTCTTTGCATCGATACGTCCAAAACAATCGTAAAATATCATCCAAAATACGCACACTTAATCGGCACAAATTGAGGCGCTTTTGAGGTGCTCGTCGAGATCAGGCTCTTCTCCAAACCCAAGCGGTGCACGGTGCCATCTACATACGAGCAAATGCGCACAGTCATGGTGTCAGAACACGAGCGATCTAAACACATTCGAAAATATTGCGATCTTACCTTGTCCAGCGGCCCAAATGTTGTCTGTTGACAAGGGGAAAGGAAAGGACAACCGACGCGTGAGATAATAGATTCCAGATAAACATTCAGCAGCGGCACAGCTGCTTACCTTCTTTCATCATCTTCAAGTTCGCTTCCTCATGGCGACGACGGGTCTTGATCGACTGGGCGAGCGCCTTGTAGTTCAGCGGGCGGAACGGCTCATGCGCAGCCTACAGTATCCACAGTACCCCAGCATGTGCAATTACTATCAGCAGCACGCCATATGCATATTTACACCCAAGAACAGAAACGCCAGCGCGCTCTAAAGCACAATCCGCACCTCAATGTGCACGAGCACGTCGCCGTCAGTGATACCGAGCTCCGCGAGCGACTTTTCGTCCGGGAGTTCCTTGCCCTTGTGCAGCAGCAGGATGTAGTTAGGGTGGCCCACATTCTTGCCGCTCTCGAGGTACTCGGCCTGATGACAGAGCATTTCGTTGCATTACGGCACAGTCGGAACGCGAGCGGTACACACACACAAAAATAGGAACACAACCATGAGCGGACGTGTCGTACAAACACACAGAGCAGCAGCATGTGGAGAAAAGAGCGAGAGACGGCACCTTGACGCCCGCGATGCTCTCGCTGGGGGACGTCTCGAGCGTGAAGGACGTGGTCTCGTTCTTGATCGTGATCTTGATCGTCGCCATCGTGTCTGGCGATGGATGTGGGTGCTGCTTGGTGTGTGTGTGTGTGCCGTGTCTTGCTCTCGGTCTCGAAAATGCCCAAATGTGGAAACGGTGACAACTTCAAGAGGCTCCGTCGTATCTTTGTTCAGCTGTTGCCAGTCTGGGGTTCTAGAATCTTTGCTTCTTTTGACACTACAAATGTCATAGTTCAATTGTCCTTATCATAAGGGTCAACATTTTAGTTTTGACTGTTTTTACTAGTATATCTACCCTTGTTATAAGGACTATTTGCAATTCTGCTGCAATTTTTCACACCCACTTCTGGCACCGTATGTGACACTTTGCTGTTAACTAATGCAGGTACTAGAATAACTCCACATGCTCATGCTCTGACTCAAAAAAAAATGCTCATGAATGCAACATTCTCATTTTGTGGAAATAGGTCGAGGAGTACGGTAGTATACCCCAACCACAAACGGCTCGCTTTCCATGCTCACAGAAGCGCCCTGACATATACAATTTGCCTATTCCAAAGCTTCATACTTTGTCCAAGTTAAAAGAGATAGGTGTTCCTTGCGTCTGCGCATGTCCTTCCTTCACTCTCCAGAGTTCCATCGATTGTAATCGGGTGAGCGCGCGAAGGAAGTCGCCCGCATTCCGCAAACAAGGCGCATTCCCAGAAAGGGAAGGAAGGAAGCAGGAAGCAGAAGGGAGCGAAAGCGCGATGTGGGCTGTTCGACCGCGCGTAGCGACACAAGTGCGCACCACCGTAGCAGCCGCCGCCAGAGGAGGCTCGGAGCGCGTGAGTGATTCATTAGGGAGAGAGAAGGAAGATCTTATGTATTTACATGTTTGGATCTGTGGCGCGGATATCCATCCAACAAGGACACCAGTCAACCACATCACCAAAACAGACATGGCGAGCGCAAAAGGCAAGACATCTATCTCTGCATGTGAGCTGGTGTGTGCTAACATGCCTTTGTGTGTGTTTATGTGAATACAACAAACAGCAATTGCACCATGCGCTTCGTCCGCAGTCTCTGAAACAAGCCGCACAGCGTCCAGCGGGACAGGCGCTCGCGGGCTTGAACCGCTCGACGGCGATCGCGACCCGTGCGAGCGAGAGCAAGCGCACGATCTTCAATATGACGCAGCGTAGCAAGATGAAGCACCTCAAGTCGCTCGAGCACGACGCGAATCTACATCCGGAGGACGCGTTCCGCCAGATGCGCTTTCTCCAGGAACTCAACAAGAACTACCCAGCACTTGTGATCCGACGCATTGAGGAGAATCGCTTTGCGGTCGATGAAGCCGTGCAGAAGGAGTACCTCAAGGCGCTTGTCAAGTACGAACTCTTGCCCTATGGTTGTGATGCGGCTGGCTGAAGGTTCTTGATTTTGATGCGCACTTTCTCATTTTGTATGCGTGACGCGATCCATTTCTTTTTTCACAGAACTGGACGCATTGATGCGGTCGACATGCCCGAGTTGCTCGCCAGTACGCAGCGCTTCGGTCACGAGTACAATAGCATGCCAAAGTACAGAGGTGGCGTGGCGCCAGCGATGGCTGCGGCTGGTGCTGCAGGCGCGCAGGGCGTCACGGCGCAGGACCCAGTGTACGTGTCGATGGTCGAAGGCAGCTTCAAGAACAACATGTGGAAGACGCTGCGCACGCTCGGCGTGGCGTTCTTGGTTGTGTCGGCTCTTGGCGCGATCTTGGACGAAAAAGTCGGCAAAATCGGCGGCGCAACCAAGATCTCGAGTGCGACTGGCAGTGACAAGCGCTTTAGCGACGTGAAGGGTGCGAGCGAGGCCAAAGAGGAGCTGGAAGAGATCGTGCAGTTCCTGAAGGACCCGGAACGATTCACTCGTCTGGGTGGAAATCTGCCCAAGGGTGTGCTTCTGATGGGACCACCAGGTACAGGTAAGACGTTGTTGGCGCGCGCTATCGCAGGTGAAGCAGGTGTTCCGTTCTTCTACTCGTCCGGTTCGGAGTTCGAGGAGATGTACGTGGGTGTTGGTGCGCGGCG
>JAADVN010000199.1:0-27533 GCA_023335535.1 Globisporangium spinosum
GAACGCACGTCAATTTAGCTCGAAGAAGGCCCTTGAGCGCGCGGTTCTAAAGGCATGGGAGGATCTTGACCAACAGGTACTCCAAAATTTGCTGGATTCGATACCTAAAGATGCACTGAGGTTACCAAGTACTGGGGATCATTTATAACCGACTTATAGCAAATTTTACGCAGTCTAAGTGCATTTAAAACTAATCTGACCGAGCCATCAAAACTCCATTTTCACCTCTAATAATGAGTAAAGTGCTTTCGTGTGGACGATTGCAGACTTGACGCTCGAAGATTTTGCCACTTGTTTGCCTCTTTAAACGCGTTTATTTGAGCCATCATTTGGTGCTGAAAACGCAGTAGTTTTTGAAAAAATAAAAAAATCAACAGTTTCTATACTTTTGGCGGGCACTTTAATGTGCAAATCTAGTACAGCAGCGGTATTTCGACGGTGCTCAAAAGAAATGGCTCGACAACCGGTTTTGCGCCAGTTGTGGCACATTTAATGTTCAGCCCCCTTCTTTCTTTCGCGTCATTTCATGATCAGCGTACCCATTTGTGTACCCATGATGAACATCTACATCCATATCCAGGAGCCACCTCAAAGTCGCCAAAACGATAAAAGATGGAGCCTTCGGGCGTGTTCGTACCGCTCACAGAGCTCGACGCGGTGCTGCATGGACTGCGCACGCACGACGACGAACAGCAGAAGCGCGTGCTGCTCAAGCAGAAGACACTCCACGTGGACCACAAGCTCGCGCAATACAAGGCCGACCACCAGCAGAGCATGCTCTCGCCGCCGCGCTCAGCTGTGCGCTTCCAGGAGCCCGGAGCTTCGAGCCCCACGCGGTTCCTGTCGTCGCCGTTCTCTAGCGCATCGCCGCACCACGTGTCACCGTCCGTTTCGTCTTTGAAAAGCCCGACGAACGTGTCCACCGCGACCGCGTCGCTCATTGTCGCGAACGCTGCAAAGCTGGCAGCCATGTCACTCGCCGAGCTTGCAGCGACGTCGACGACATCATCGCCGACTCATTCTATCTCGGCTGGCAACAACAGCAGCAGCTCACGCGACACGGGGCTGCTGGCGCCAACCGCGCGGATGGGACGCCTCATGGTCATGAAGGAGCGCGTGAGCCAGCTCGAGGACGTGGTCGCGTCAGTCAAGGAGATCTCGGCGCAGGGCAACTTCGCGGACGTGGTGTCGCGCATGTTGGGCACCGCGCAAAAGCTCGTGCGCGCAGACAAGTACACACTCGGACTGCTCAACGAGCGGCACAACATCGCCGAGATCTTCTCCGTTGTGCCTCAAAGCGCAAGCACAGCCACTCAATCCAACGAGCAACGCTCTAACCAACCTGCGCATGTGGACAGCGGCGACGGCAAGAAGCACGCGGTGGCGTTCACGAGCGAAGGGTTTGTCGCAGTGGACAGCGCGACGACGTTCACGCGCGTGATCATGACGGGCAAGCCGCTGGACATCGAGGACTTCTACACGCACGAGAACTACGACCAGCAGATCAAGCCGAGCGGCATCGTCCCGCACGCGCTCTTCTGTCTGCCGATCCACAATGCGCACCACGCAGTCGCCGGGGTCTTCCAGGTCGTCTCTGCGGTCACTACTACCAGTGCCAACACCAGCAATGGCAATGCCAGCAGCTCCGACAATCCAAATACACATAACAACAACTCCACAGCCGCGCTCTCGCCACCTCTCCGCCTCTCATTAACGACGCCGCAGTCGTCCACCGAGGCTGACAAGCGCAGCCTCCAGTTCCTCTCCGTAGTCGCGAGCTCAGCGGCCTGGAACCTGATTCTCGTGCGCGAGCGCCAGACCACGCAGAACCGCATCGAAGGGCTCTTGAAGCTGCACCACAATATCTCCATGGAAGCCGTCTCCTCTGCAGTTTTGGGCCAGGCGCTATCAGTGTGTCACGAATCACTTGGCACGAGCGCATTGGGCTGTTTATGAAGATCAACGGCGAGGACGAGCTCTACATCGCGTGCGCGGCCGACATTATGCGCAGCGAATACGTGCCGATCACGAAAGGCATCGGCGGCTACGTGGCACGCACAGGCGAGACTGTGATCACGAACGACGCGTACTCGCATCCGCTTTTCGGCCCGACTTTGGACCAGAAGACGGGCTTTGTCACCAAGCGCATCCTCTGCCTGCCCGTGCGCAGCCCCGAGGGCACCATCCTAGCCGTGCTCTCGGCCGTCAACAAGGTCGACAGCACGGACTTCACGAGCGAAGACGCGATCTTCCTCAACTACACGGCCGACGCCGTGGGCGTCTCGCTGCACAAGTCGAGTCTCCACCACTAAGTGAAGACGTCGCAGAAACTCATTGAAGCGCGCTTGCGACTGACTACGTTTGTCTCCGAGAGCTCCAACATTGAAGAGTTTGTGGATCTGGTCATGGAGATCGGTAAGGATATCATGGAGTGCGACCGCTTCGGGTTTCTGCTCATCGACCATTTCAAGAAAGAGCTCTGAATCACACCGCGCGTTGGAGGAGGCGAGAGCATCCGCACGCTTATGAACCACGGCATCTCGGGGCTCGTGGCCACCACGGGCCAAACCGTGTGCATTCGCGATGTGTACAAGCACGAGCTCTTCGACCCGAGCGTGGACGTCAAGACCGGTTACCACACGACGAGCGTGCTCTGCACGTCGATCTTCGAGGACCACTCGATCTCGAACCCCAAGTGCGTGGCTATCGCGATGTGCATCAACAAGAAAGAGGGTTCGCACGTCGTCGCGTTCACGAAGACCGACCGCGACGTCATGGACAAGTACTCGCGCGAAGTGCAGTCCGCACTCGAGCGACTCTCGCTCGACATCTCGTACTATAAGGTCGTCTCGGACTGCACTACTGCGGTCGCGGGCGGCATGAACGGAGGCGTGGGAGGCACTGCGATACCAGGTCCAGCGCTCCGACGCACGTCATCGATGCTGCGCGTGGACCAGTACTCGGAGATCGACATCATCTCGTCGATCGTGCACAAGCACTGCAACTCAGGACCAAGGCAGGGAACGCTGGGCGACGACGATAATGGGGCCGGTGGTTCTAGTGGTGGTGCGTCACAGCCAGCTACGCTTGCGCCCGTGATCCCGGCGCTCATGCGCAAGAAGCACGAGGACAACGAGGTGCCGTTCCCGCGCGAGATCGTGCTCGCGCGCGGCCAGGACGAGCCGCTCGAGCAGTGGGACGTGGAGACGCTGACGCTCACGAGCAGCGACATCGATATGCTATGCAGCGTCGTGTTCCGCGCGTACGGCTTCCTTGAGGCGTTCCGCATCTCGGACGAGAAGTTCTCGGCGTTCACGACCAACGTCGCCAACTACTACCGCGGGAACCCGTTCCACAACTTTCAGCACGCGTTCCAGGTCATGCTGACAATCTACACGATGATCCGCGCCGAGTGCCGCAAGTTTTTCAGCGGCATCGAGATCTTCGCGATGCTCATCGCCGCACTCTGCCACGACATCGATCACCCGGGCAACACGAACGACTTTGAGCTCAAGACGCTCAGTTCCATGGCGCTCACGCACAACGACGACGCCATGCTCGAGTGCCATCACTGTCGCGTCACGTTCACCATCCTCAACCACAAGTCCGCCAAGATCCTGCAGCACTTCGACGAAGCGCGGTACAAACGCGTCCGGTAGCTCATCACCTACTGCATCCTGGCGACCGACATGGCCAAGCATTTTGAGAAGTGCAAGGCGCTCGAGAGCCTCTCGCGGCGGCAGCTGAACGAGAAGCGGCAGCTCCTCATGGGTATCCTCATCCACGCAGCCGATCTCTCGCGCCAGACGCCGCCCTCCCAGCAGTCTTACGAGTGGGGCTTCCGGCTTCTCGACGAGTTCCAGAACCAAGCGAGGGCTGAGGCGGAGCAAGGGGTGGCCACCGATTTCTGCATGCAGGGGCTCGAGAGCAGGAATACGCGGCTGATTGTCCAGCTCAACTACACCAACTACGTCATGCGACTCTGCCACCGTCTGCGCGTACGTCTTACTGTTGTTGTTGTTGGTGGTGATGGTGCTGTTTGCAGCTGACCTATTGGTCTTGTAGATCGCCATACTCACGGGTATACTTTGCTTGGTCTTACCTTGCAGTTTTACACCGACTCGCTGGAGCTCAACTTTGATCTCTACCGCCAGCAACTGGACGAAGAGCTGGAGCTCTCGAGCACGCCATCGGAGGCCGCCAGGCAGCAGCAGGCGACAGCCAACACCACGCCTGCGGTTTCTCCCGGCGCGTTCCACCACATAACACACTAGTAGTCTGTAGCAATAGTAGTAAACTAAACTGTCGAAGTACTCCTGTACCAAATCGTCTAGCATCTTCATTCAAATAGCACATACTAGCAGCAAAAACACACACAAAATCAGGAACACTTTTGATGTATGAGACAGCGGGGTTACTTGCGCGATTCTCTCTCTTCATCACTGCGTACACATCGATCGACCCTTCTCGACAACCAAAAACCGAGCCAGAGAGCTCCAATGGATCCTTTTCTCCTGAATACATCTAGCAGCCATCGCCAGCAGCTGCACTAGTCGAAGAAGAGAACGACGACCGTCGTGTCATCGTGACGACGTCGGCGGTGGCTTCCCGGCGGCAAGCTCAGCAGATCCGCGTACGTGATCTCGTAACGCTTGGCGGCCTTCTGCAGCGTTCGTTCCACGAGCGCTCGCCCCGCGTGGTCGTAGTTGCCCGCGGCGACCTGTTCGCGCACGACCTCGACGGCTTCTTCGTTGCTCAGGAAATCCCAGAGCCCGTCCGAGCCGATGATCACGAACCGGTCGCTCTTCTCGATCTTGAAGCTCTTGATTTCCGGGATCGCAGTGATGTACGGTGGCGAGTACGGCTCCGCAAAGTGACGCCCCGCCGAGCGATCGCCGTTCACGTACGGTGGGCCGTTGAACTCGGGGTATTTGAGCGAAAAATCGCCAAACGCGCGCGTCGGCTGCAACGCGCCTTTCACGTAACACGAGTCTGGGTGGCGACATGTGAACGCATTCGCCTCGCTCGGGTGCTCCTTCTTGAGCTTCTCCTGTTCCGATTTGACCATCGCATTCTGGTCGTTACTGAGCGGCACGGCGATCATCTTGTCCTTGTTTGCAGGGTCCGTTTTGCCCAGCACCGCTCGAATATCGCCAGCTGCAATAGAAAGTGAAGGAAAGTGAGGACCAATGCGACTCTAAGAGAATATGAAGCACAAAGCATGCCACATACCGTTCGCAACGTGGAGGTAGTTCTCGTGCACGAGCGTGAACAGCGCGCACGATCCACAACGCGCAACCGCGCCAAAGCCCAACTTGAACGCCGGCAACACCTGCGCCATCAACTCGCGATCTGTGCGGCCGAACGCGCGCTGAATCGCAGCAGCGACTTTCTTTGGAGACGCCGGTTTCTCGTGCTCGCGCTCGGGGTCCTTGAACGCGTGCCCGAGCTCCTTCTGGATGTTGCCAATCAGCGTCTTGCTCACGTACTCGGACACCTGCCATCCCCCTAATAAGCAGCAAAGCGCGCGCACACACACACACATTTCAAGAAGCATCAGTACGTCTAGCCACTCAGCAGTAGTAACATGTGGTGATAATGATAACGCACTCATCACAATTCACGCACCATGTCCATCAAAGACCGCGGCGTACACATCTCCGTTTGAAGTGGACTGGACGTCGAAGCGGTCTTCGATCGGCGCATTCGCCTTGTACGTCGCACAGCTAAAGCGCTTTGCGAGCGACTTCTTGAGCTTCTCAAAGCGCTCGCCGTCGAGCGGCAGCGTGAACCCGCCAAGATCGAGGTCCGGGTCGCCGCTGTACGCCGGTGTATACCGCGCATCGCACTGCGCCGCAGAAGAGACAGACGATCCAGCGCCACCAGCGTCTCCGTGCGCAAGCGCGAATACCGACAAGCCGATGCCGCTGATCAAGAGCGCTTGACGAATCGAGCCCGCGAGTTTCTTCGTGTTGCTCTACAACAATACAGGAGTACAACAAAGTAATGGATAGCATAGCGCATGAGCAATGCCGAACGACTCAGCAGGGTGATAAGCATTATGGCATGAGTCAGCGCTGTCTTTCGATCTTCTTTCTCGCTTTCTCTGCACTCGTGAAAGAGGGAAGAGCTACGCAAGTGGACGAGTGCAGTGACAAATGGAGTCCGCACCCACACTGTCGATGAGAAGAAGCCCATCTCGCCGCGCGCGCCAGCCGTGAGCAACGAGCCAAGAGAGAGAAGTCTGACTCACCTGCTGCTGCTGGCTTCCTCCGCGCAGCAGACGCGCGATCCTGAGTGCGTTGGCTGCCCGCATCCTCACTTGTCGTTGTTGTGTTTCAATCTCGACAGCGAAGAAGGAAGGAGAGGAAGGAAGAAATGGGGAGTCAGTCACTTGATCAGCCAGCCGGCAAAGATACTGTGCAAGCTCCGCTTAGGTACGAAATCTGCAGAAGTACGAGCTCAATTTGATGTTCGTACCTAAAGAGGTCAATACAGTAGTGGCAAATGGTCCCATCCCAGCTTCAACCTTGCACTTTTCGATCTTCGATTCTTTCCGTCACACGTCACAGATGTTCGAGCCTCGATTTCTCACACGTCACATCAACAGCATGTGGGTAAAAAAAAAAGCGATGGCACTAAATAGGCAAAACGTTTTGCGTTGTACTTACCTTGACCGGTGGTGTGGCGGTTTCTCTTCTTGCTGGCAAGCGATGCATTGTGTTCTATGCAATTGCGATGCGGCTCGCTCTGTGAAGAACATCCACACGCGTGCGGCGTTGTGTCTAAACACCCACACTCAAGTACTTGTACCATTGCTGGACACTTCGCTTCCAAGAGGCTGGTGGCGGCTCGTGACGCTTGCATCCCATGAGCTTTTCGCCTCTTGCCTTGTTGTTCTAGTGGGCTTTTCTTCATGAGCACACGCATTTGAAGTCTTGGCTCTTGCTTCAGGAACAAAAGCGAATGATAGAAAGAGCCGCAACCACGCACCGTGAACGGATGCACTGTGGCTATTTGGCTATTGTGTGGCATGCTCGCACCTCAAAAAGTGTTTTCTGTAGTGTGGGTAAGTTTGAAAAGTGGTGGCGCATGGTTGACTCAAGCATTGTGTCAACATGACAAAATTTTAAAAGACGTGGTGTGTGAAAGGGCGGTCGGCTTTGAAGCAAGGGGCGCTGGTTGTCTTTCTATCCATCGATTACTAGAAAACAGAAACACAGCGCTTTGTGGCAGTGTCCTTCCATGATGGAACTTTGTTTAGTGCGCGGCCCTTGCGTCACTCGGCACTCGAGACCCACTCTCCAATATCCGTCAGTCAGCCAGCCAACACACACAGGATTTCTCTGCGATGTTGGTGATGGCGATGGAGTCAGCGAGCCGGGCTTGGTTTCCTTCCCTGACATCATGTTGAGCTATTTTTGGGCAGGAGCTCCTGACCAACAAGTTGTGCGTGGGAATCATCCAAATGGGAAAGCGGACGGACGGCCCCACAGCCGTTTCTCGTTTGGAAACACCAGCGGATCCTTCTTTCCGTTATTTTTTCTTCTATGGCTTCTTTCGAATTACTACCGGAGTTGGGTGTTGTTTCAAAGCGAGAGCGAGGTGCTGACTTTCTCTGGGCTCACCACCTAGTCATTTCCCTTTTTCGGTCTCATGCGGCGCCTCGATCCATCGAACCTCTCACGCGCGCGTGTTTGCTTCTCTTGTTCGAATTTGCGGCCGATTCGAAGTATTATTGTATTGGAATCTCCGTATTTCTTCCAAGGCGGGCGATCCCCCATTTCTTTCTTCTACGGATACCTGTCGTGGAGAGCAGTCACTCTGTGGAAGCCAACAGCAGCAGCAAAGGACAAGAGCAAGAGCTCCTCCCCATTCCCAAACTTGCAGGCTTCTCGATCTATCCACAGCTTCCTGCTTTCCTCTGTCCTGTCGTGTCTGGCCTAAACGAGTGTAAACATTCATTCATCCGTCCATCCGGTCAGTCAGCCATTATCCATCTCGCCATCAAGAGCTCATCACAGACCACAGGAACAGGAACACAAGCCACGCATCAGGAAGAAAGATGATCAAGGATGTGCCGCACCAGAATGACGAGTTCCTTGTGCAGCACCTCGTAGACCCGACCAACTGGGTCTCGGACAACGAGCGCACACTCTGCAACGTGTGCACGCGCCAGTTCAGCACGTTCCGCCGCAAGCACCACTGCCGCATGGTGCGTAGCTCTTCGTATTTGACTTTTGACTTGCTTTTTGTAGGCCATGCCTCCCATGGATCTCTAACCCATTTGTTGCTGTTGTATTGTAATAACAGTGCGGCGAAATCGTGTGCAGCAACTGCACGCTGCTCAAGAGCGCGCTGCTCGCGACCATCGGGTACACGCGCGTGCGCGTGTGCGTCTCGTGCGTCTTCAACCACGCGCACTCGCAGAAAGTGCATGTACCAGCGTCCCACAACTACTTCAACCACATAAACAACAACGACAGCATCAGCTTCACGCCCACGGACGCAACCACAACAGAAGAGTCGCGCCAGTGGCTGAGCAGCCACCTACACTCGCCGCTCTTCAAGTCAGATGAAGAGGACCACGACACGGGGGAGTACGGCTCGGGCAACAGCTTTGAGAACAACAACACCAACAACTACGGCAACAACGGTAACAATGTGTACCAGTACGAGTACGAGTACCAGCAGCAGCAGCGCCGCCACAGAGGCCCAACCAGCAACAACAACCAGACCCCATCCCCACAAAAGCCGCAGTCGAGTCCAAGCTACCGCAGCAACAACCAGCGAGACACCGCGGCGTCGCCATCTTCTTCTTCTTCCTCCCCCTCATGGTCGCACCCGTGGCCCAAGCCGCCGGTCGCCGCAGACGAAGCCAGTCGCCTGCACGCGCTCCACGCGCTCGACGTGCTGGACAGCGACCCGGAGAAGCCATACGACATGATCTGCGACCTGGCCAAGGCGCGGCTCTCGAGCCCCATGGCGGCCGTGAGCTTCATGGACAAGCACCGCCAGTGGTTCAAGGCTAGCGTCGGCCTGGCGCACAAGATGATCCCGCGCAAGATCGCATTCTGCGCGTACACGGTGTTCACGAAAGAGCCCGTCGTGGTGCTGGACACGCTTAAGGACAAGCGTTTTGACTGCAACCCGCTGGTCTCTGGCGCCGCCGCCGTGCGCTTCTACGCGGCTGCGCCGATCATCGACCCATCGAGCGGCCACGCCATCGGAAGTGTGTTCGTGCTCGATACGCGGCCGCGCGAGTCCTGCGACGTCGCGATCCTCGAGCGTCTCGCGCACGCGGCCAGCGAGAACCTGCCGCAGCGAGAGAAGAGTCCGGAGCAGCAGTTCGAAAGCTGTTACGCACCGGTGTCGCCGCTCTCGCCCGCGCCGTCGACCTCCTCACTGTCGTCCGTTCCGTCGTCCTCCTCCTCCGCTGCTGTGTCGCCAATGAACAACAACTGCACTGGCAAGTCGTCTGCCGTGCGATCACCCACGTCGCCGGCATCGCCCAACAACAACTCAGCGCTGTCGACCATGTTGTCGACTGCCACCAGGACCAGCAGCAACGGCAACGGCAACGGCGGCGCGGTCGCGAGCGGCAAGCAGATGGAGATGCTCTTGATGCGCCTGCTGACGCAGAACATGGAGACGCAGCAGCAACTGGCCACGCAGCAGATTTCGATCTCCAATACCATCGGCTTTCACTCGACGCAGATCAACAAGCTCATGACCGACTTTGCGCACATGGAGGCCAAGATCGAGGCCAAGATCAAGTGAGCGACAGACAGTGTGGTTGGTGTGTCTGTCACTGAAGTATGTTATTGCAGAGCTGCGCCAGTGTGAAAGTGCAGCAGATGCGAAGATCGAAAGACAACAAGCGGTAGCAGTGAGTCTCCATCATCATCCGCCAGTGCGATTGTGTTATGTGTGTGTGTGTCCCCAAGTGGCGTCTCGTTGAGTAGCAATGAACCGAGTGCGTGATTTAAGTGAAGTAGCTACGTAGTTGCATGTGCATGTGCATGGGTATAGATTTTTGATGATCATCTAATTAAGGCAAACAAGATTATGAAGCGCAGCCAATCCTCGTTGACTTGAAAGCACCTTGCATTTTACTCAGTTTTGCAGCCTCCTGAAGGCAGCAAGAAGAATGACAGAGCACGGCATGACACAAAATGCACCATTATTTATTCGTTTTTAGGGTACTTTCGATGGTCGATCCCGCTTTCTCATGACGACAAAAGGCTGACCGATAAGAGAGGACGAGGGGCGCTTGACCGCTCATTGTGGCAAGCCCGTCGCCTTCGCTCATCTCATCAGCATTCGCCTTCCATTCGAAGGCCTCGACCGTGGCGCACTGAGGTGCTGACCAGATACACAAAAAGGAAAAGAAGGGGAGGACAGCTGCAACATATCAGTCGCTCTAAGCGTAGATGGCCTTCTGCCTCTCGATCTCCTCGATGTACTTCTGCATGGCCTCCTCGGCCGAGACGCCCTTCTTCTCCGTCCAGGCAGCCCACTTGGCCTTGCCGGTCAGGTCGAACATGCCTGGTTTGGCGGTCGTGTTGTCGCCGACGGTGGCCTGCTTGTAGTACGCGTAGAGCGCGAGCTTCTCGTCGTTCGACGGCTCCTTGGTGAAGGTCTTGGCGAGCGCGGCGGCGGCTTCGAACTGGGCCTTGAGGTCCGACATGGTGGTGATAAGGGAGGGAGGGAGGCTTGGGGAGGGAGGGGGTCTTCTTGATGGAGAGGAGGAAAAAGGGGGAATGAGCGATGAGCTGCTGCAACAGAGCGATCGATCGCCTCGATTGGATTGACGTGCAGCTTTTCAAATTTGTCGCGCTTTTGATTAGCAAAAGAGAGCAAGGAGGGAGAGATACACCTCTATCTATCTATACATCGCACTTTACTGATTAACAAGGTGCTTCTGTTTTCCGCTCACCGTCCATCACGGTATACAGCTCAAGGTGATGCAAAGAGACCGATTTGCCGATCAACTGGGTGCGAAGGAATGGGGTGGTCCCACGCTGTTTTGAAGTATCATGGTTTCTAAATAATAGAAAAGACACCATGGCTCTCAAATCAGCAAACTACCATTTTTGATTTTCGATTAATATAACCTCGTTTTCGAAACATAAAAGGTAAAGCCTCGTGATCGAGGTTTTATGGGAGAGAGAGGGAATCTACAGTACGAAGCCAAGTGAAGCTGTGACGCAGTTTGGCAAAAACAGGGACGCAGGAGTCAATTTCAGCTAATGAGAGGAGAGAAAAACAACAGCGAGCAGTGCTGATTGGCGGAATGGTGACGAAATGCGGGAGTGACTCGACGGCTCGGATTTTGTCACGCAGTGAGTGCAAAGTGCTGCAACAAGCAAAGGAGGGCTGGCGCTTGGCACAATCCGCGTCAAACACGTGTGCGTGCGTGGGGCATCAACGATAATAATGTTGATGAGACGCTTGCTGTGGTGCGCGTGTTCGCGCCCCAATGTAAAGCTCTACAAAGTAGTAGGACAGCAAGTGTGCGCAAAGGACCGCTGAAGCTAGCTAAATGGCTGCCTTTGCTGGCTGATTTTCCATTGATGATCGCTCCACGAGTTCGTCCACGTCGATCGTGTTCATTCACGTCGACGCTGAACGGCAAAACGATCATCCCACTTCCTCTTTTTGAAGCTCATTTATTGGCTGAAAAACGGAAGTTGCGTTGTTTTAGCCAATTAAAAGGCAAACAGAAAACACTTCAAGCTGCCTTTTTCGGCTGCCATCAATTCGTCGAAGATTGCGACGAAATGCACCTGCAGTTTTAGGGCTGTAGACTGCGATGAAGGATGTATTCTGCCAAAAGAGCTGTCGTCGTATCTCGATTGACAAGAGCTCTATCGAGTTCTGGTTGGTACGATACATCGTAGCATAATTCGTCGCTTGAAGTATACTAGCACTCCACCTGTGGGCAGGCAGAGCTGCGCAATGCCACTTGGCAAATAGCTGATCAAAAAACCACTTCGTGAAAGATAACAAATGTTGAGTCAGCATACGACCCTGGAGGGGAAGGACAAGTAAAGTTCCAGTCGGCTGCTTCTGGGGGGATCACTACCAATTTTGTGTGGATATGGCTCTATCTTGCTCGAGAAAACGACCTCTGGTGGTCAGTCAAACATGGAACACTCCGAGCCTGGTGGGCTTTTTGTTTTGAGAGATGTCTGTTCTGCGTGAGTCACTATTGATGTAGCGATCAATTATCACAGTCAAAATAGCATTATGTTGACTATCCGCAACATAGAAATAGCCTCGAACTTAACGCAACAAGTGCGCTCATCTTGAAATTCGTATGACATATTCTAACCAAATGATTGAATTAAGTTCGCGTTTGGGCAGCTTTACAATGGATGGTTCCCAGCAAAGCGCCACAAAGAGACGTCTACTTAAAAAGCTCGCGAAATGAGCTCCTCAGGTCGCTTCCTTCCATCCTTCATTCCTCATTGAGCATTTGCTACGTTCTGGCGTCCAGCATTCTACGAAAAGGAGGGGGCATTATGAGTGCGCTGAAGCGTCACGACGCTGTGATCATTGGAGCGGGCGTCGCGGGTTTGCGTTGCGCGCACCAGCTTGTGCACGAGAAGGGAGTGAAGGACGTGCTGGTCGTGGACGCGCAGGACCGCGTGGGCGGTCGCATCCTTCCAGACACGGACTTCATTCCTGGTATGACGGTTGAGATCGGCGCAGAGCTGCTTCACGGTGCCAACACGACGCTCACTCGACTCGCGGAAGAGCAGAAGTGGGGCTTGCGGGAGATCTTCACGTGGGCTCAGGTGAGATGATCGAACGAATGTGTGTGGAGTGAGGAGACATCTGTTGATCTATGTACATTGCATGTGTGGGGAGCCGTTTCAGTACCAGAGCCTCGTTGACCCGAGCGCTCTGGTCTCGCATCGATTAATCAGCCTATGATTAGCTCGCAAACTCCATGTGCGCAAGCTCTTATAATCATTTGGCCTTCATACGCATGCAATATCAAATGTTACCTAATTAGCATCGCAAGGCGAGAGGCTTCGGCTTTTCATTCATGCTGCCGGTGTCACCAGTTCTTGGCCATTGGTTTTAGTATGAGTCCACCTTGCGAAGTCAGTCTGGTTTCAAACATACTTTCAAGAACAAAGCAAAGCAAAATCTATATAACACGCCAACCAATTCGATACGATTTAAATTCAAAGTCTCTCCAACGCGCATCTCTTGTCGATCTCATTACACGGTATTGTACTAACGGTCTGTCTGTGTGTGTCGGTATTTTCGCATTGCTGATGAATTGCTAGGGCGATGGTGGTCCGACTGATCCAGCGCCGGACGGAGGTATTGGCTACTATTACCTGGGCGACCAAAAGCGCATGCTCGCGTTCGATGACGAGGACCCGGACTTTTGCAAGTTCAACGACGCGGTCTCGCACTTGAGCGAGATCGAAGACGTGAATGCGATCCCGCATGACCAGTCCATGATGGACTACTTCAAGAGCTACGGTCTCTCGGCGTCGATGATGAAGCTCGCGGACGCAGGGTACGCCAACACGGCCGGTAGCAACCTGGAGGACATCTCGCTGCGCGTGACCTGCAAGTACGAGCGCCAGTGGATCGACCTCGAAGACGAGGGCGACTACCGCGTCGTGCCCACTTTCGGACGCATCATTGAGCACTTCAAGACGGGCATCGACACGCAGCTCAGTTGGCCCGTGGCGAGCATCGACTACTCGAACGCTGACAGCATCGTGCTCACGAGCAAAAGCGGAGAGCAAATGTCCTGCCGACGTCTGGTGGTGACGGTGCCGACGTCGGTGTTCAAGGACATCGAGTACGTGCCGTGCCTGCCGCAAGCTAAGGCGGACGCCGTGGACTCGTATGGGATGCGTCGCGCGGCGAAAGTGCTGATGCACTTCACGAACTCGTTCTGGCCCGAGAACGCGCACGGTGTGATCTGCTCGGACTGCTTTTTGCCCGAGTTCTGGGTGAATAGCTCCAAGGGCGTGGGCCACCTCATCTTGAACGGAGACGCTGTTGCCGAGGCGCTCTACGCTGAGGAAGCTCTTGCCAACAAGGAGGTGCAGTACCTGGTCACGGGCTTCGCTGGCTCGGACTGTGCGGATCGCCTGAAGCTTCTCAATCAGGAAGAGATCATTGAGAAGTTCCTGGACCAACTCGACATGATCTACGGCACAGAGGAACGACCCACGCCTGCGCGCTCGAGCTTCGTCAAGGGCAAGTACGTGGACTGGGGTGACGTCGAGTACATCCGCGGCGGCTACAGCTTTCCTCGTGTGGGGCAATCGGACACCGCTGCCAGCGACCTCGCGCAAGCTATCGAGGAGCGCATCTTCTTCGCGGGCGAAGCCACGTCGTTCGAGCAGCCAGGCATGTCGGTGCACAGCGCCATGGACACGGGTACTCGCGCTGCAGCTCAAGTGGCGGCATCGCTGTAGACTTCTGCAGATTGCCGCCTCTTTTTTTGAGACCACTGCGTGTATAGAGGAAACAAACCAAACAAACCGAATATATTTTCTGATTGCATGTTTGTCCAACAGTTTTGCTTCTGTGGCCAGACGTGAACGGGCATGACGTAGGGCACTGCGAAGTCTAAGGAGGCACACAAAACTAATGATGGTTGCATTTATTGAACTGCTATGCATTATGCCAACTCGGTCAAACCTAAATCTTCACTCTTCACTCAAATCACATGTACGAATACCTAAGTCAAATATTTATAAGCATAAAACGGATATCCTCTTCCAGTCTTGTTCCTTCGTGCGCTGAGTTCTTGAAGTTGTGCTTCTTGGGGGCTGCGCCGCGCTGGTTTCAACTCGACGATGTGATGTTGCTGCGAGTTGCATACTTACAGCATCTCAATAGTAACTCGCAGCTGACTCGCGCTCCAAGCGGCTCAACACGTGCTTCCCAAACGTGAATCGCTTGAGGTAGTCGGCGTTGTGCCGAATGATGCATACAATCCGTTCACGGTCGGCCGGGTCAGCTTTATCAAGAAGCTTCTGGACGACGTAGTTTCCGTACATATGCTTCATCATCGGAAGCAATGGGCACGACGATCCAGTCTCATCACATTGCAGAATGAAGTCGATGGTGTGGGTGATTTCAGCCTTAGTCGCGCGGTCCAAGCAGGCTTCTACGACGTTGCTCGCATACTTGTGCTGGCTCCATCGACCAATCTCCGGGAAAACAGCATCCATTACCACCCGTCGTTGGTCGGGCTCGCCGTGACTGATGACATGCTGGACGACGTAGTTTCCAAACTGGTCTTTCACGAGATCACGGCACTTGAAAACGATCTCACTCACGATCGGGCGAATCTGGGCTGGCGAGCAGTGCTCCAAGATGCGCTGGATCACGCGACAGCCGTAGGAGTGGGTCGAGAAGCCAGCCGCATTCCCAACGATGTCGTCGATGATGAATTGAACATCTTCGCCGGTGACTCTGTGTCGCATTCCCAGATCCTCGCCCGACTCAACGCTTCGCTTCCAAGATGCAGCTTCAATACATTTCTGAAGAACATGGTTGCCGTTCTGATCAGTGATGCACTTCAGAACGTGTCCTCTCAGCTCCTTGATCAGAGCCAGCTGTTCCTCGACTTGAGTGACCTCCAGCGCTCTCTGGATAACCCGGCAGCCGTACACTTGAAGAGCAAGGCTGATCATGTTGGCTCTCATCTGCTCCACCAAAAGCTGCTGCTGCTTCACTGAGCCGTGCTCGAAGAACTTCTGGATGACGTAGTTCCCGAAAACATCCGTCATCAGAACCAGCGCGTTGGGAAATATTTCTTCAAAAGCGTCATCCTTGGTTTGCTCATCCGCTTTCTCCAGCTTCTGCTGAATAAATCTGGAGCCACTTTGGTCTCTGGCAAACAGCAGCAGGTGCCCCTTGATAGCAGACAGCTCCCACTTGTCAGACTTGGAAGCCGAATTGAACTCTTCGAGAAGACTGGTCGATGAGTACGAGTGTGCAACAGGATGCAGCATCTCGTAGTCGGCTCGTCGGCTGGATCCAGACCTGGAGCGATAGAGTGAACTTGGATGCGGGACAGCATTTTGATAGGTGTCGCGAGGACCAAATCCATGTGCTAGTCTCACTGGAAGGTAGGATTGGTAGTCTCTCACCTGTCTTCCAGACGCCTTCATAGATCCATAGATACCGCCGGGTCTGGGTTGATAGTTCGAACCAGTTCGGTGAACTGGAAAGCCAAATTCAGCAGCCGAGGCACCGACCGAAGGCGTGCCGATGTAGTAGTTGTCTTCGTTCGACCCCCATGGGTGCTTTGGCTGGTCGGTTGCAGTCGGGCGACCACGAAAACCCAATGGTGGATGCGGATGCACAGCAAATGGCGACGGATTCGAATGCGAAGCGTTCGCGTGCGCTGGCTGGCTCACGCTTCGGCTGAGTGTGCGGCTCTGCTGAAAGTTGCTAGCGAGAGGGAAATCTTGAGCACCTTGTCTGCTGTGGTGCATGCCGCTGAACGAGTAGCCCGAGGAGTGTCCGACGTCGTCGCGGCGGTATCGCACTTGATCATCGATTCGCAACCTTTCCATACCATCAACCTCATCTCTTGGGAAGAGCGAGTTGCAACTGCTCACAGCAACTGAATCGTAGATGTGTGCTGGTGCGCTTGAAAACTCCTCTTGAAGTCTGCCAACCATCGAGAGACCTGGCGGCGCATGGCATGATTCAGAAGGCTCGTCGTGACTTGAACTCACGGAGCATGCAGAACTGGACGCATTAGAGTCTTGGTTCGAGTAGCCTGGGGTGCTGTCGTATGACAGATCCGACACCACGTGAGTGTCCGAATGATCCGGCGAAGCATACAGGAAGTCGAATTGGTTTCGTTGAGGTTGCTTGCCCCAAACTTCGTTTATTTCGCCTCGGGATCTGCACAGCAGTTCAGGGACGAGATCCTTACTCTTGAGTTTGTCCTGAAGCACGTTAATAAGTGTCAGTAAAGCACTATTATCATCTCAGTAATGGCAGCAGAAAAAGTCACTCACCAAGTTCAAAGGAGACAGATCCTGTTCTTCTTCTTGATTGTCTTCGAGTGATCCACTCTACAGCAAAACCGAGAGTTAGAGGAAGCAAATTAAAGCAGTGAGGAACAAGAAACAGACTTTACTCACTTGTTCGGCGATAGGCGGAGCACTCCATGATCGTTGAATGTCCGTTCCGATAGAAGCGGAGTTGGAGAGAATACTAGTTTCACCTTCTCCGTCCTGGTTGTCGTTCGAAGAACTAAGGTTCCTCTTGGATAGATCGGAAAGGTGACAAGGCAGCTGCGAGCCTGGCTTGATGTCTTCGCGCGGCACCTCGTAGCTCAACGAAGACGAGCAACTGATCACCTGGTGCGACGGCGGTGTTGAGCTCGAACGCTGGTAGAGTCTCGACGGCCGCGTGATTCCGTCCGTCGACCACATCGATGATGGAAAGCTGTCTGGAGCACACTTGATTGGATCTTGGAGCTTCACTCGCGTCAACTCCACTGGATTGCCTAAACGGGAAGACTTCTCTTGACCGAGCAAGCCACTTCTGCGCGATTGCGAGATTGGTTCCACTTTCTTGCCTCTCGTCGACTTCATGTCTGTTTGGCCCATCGAATTCGTGTCAATGGCAGCGCTTGGATTTTGCACAGATGATCAATAAGCAACAAAATATATCCACGGCAATGTACCCTTTTTGTTCAGTTGCGCTGCACTTGAAAGTCTGGTCAGCCGTTCTTGCTGCTTGCTGTTGGAGTGGCGAGGAGCGGTCTTGATACCGGAGTTTGTTCAAAGCCTGCTGGTGCGCCTGGGAATGAGTGAGCTGAGCGTTCAAGAGCGGTGTGCTTTCGTTGCAGAGACGTCGTCCCTCCACTCGCCACCAAAGCAGCAACGTGCAGTTTCTTCTTCGTTGCGCTTCTTCGCTCGCTCTTCTTTGCTTCCGTTGGATGGATCGAAACGCTGCCGCTGACTGGGGGCGGGTGGATCGATGGGATGTGGGGTTAAGAGTGTGTGACTTGTGATGCTTGTGCTGTGGGTTCCAGTCCGCGGGTTGAGCACGAGGCTGCAGATTGAGAAATGAAATGGTTGAGCGCGCGCGCACACACACACACAACTCGCCCGCCCCCGTGTCGTTATTTTTAAGGCCGCGCGGTTGGTTGCAGTTGTTCTTTCCGCGCGCGCAGGAGTGATTGATCTCGCATTCGGATGCGGACGTGCCGGCGGGCGGGTTGCTGTTGTTTGTTTGCCTGTGCGCGTGCGCGTTTTCACAACTGCGTTTCAAGATCGAAAATTACCGTAATTTATTATTTCCGTGTCCCAAACTTTTCGCAATGACGGCCGTCACTTTCACTGAAAGCAAATTTATTTTTCGAACAAGAAGTTCAAGCCCGTGGACGAGCGGCAGGCAGCTGTGTGGCTATGCAGGCACCAGGCGCCAGGTATGGCCAATGCGCAGTGCCGTGACCCTCTCGCTCGCTCTTTCAAACTCACCTGGATACATACCTTTTCGCTGGATAGATTGCTTTTCCGGGTCTGTCCATTCGCCCGCAAGCAGTCAGCGAAAGCGGCGCGTGGTGCAATACATAACATATCAACGCAATCGAAAAGCATTTTTTTCAGGAATCTATTTGGAAGCAGCAAGCGCGTGAAAGATCGCGACTGAGAGGAACTTTCTGATATTTCGCGTTGTCATGGGATCGTTGGGTAATATGTCACGCTTTCGTACCACAGACAGCGTACTGTTGAGTGGCAGGATGGAAAGACAGTTGGTGGTCGAGGCTAACGCACGCGCAATGCACACGCTGATTCCTGTCTACAACGACGTGATGCGAATAGACTCGGCGGCGAAGAAGTGAGCATCCTTTACATTGCATGCAAGCACCACCGCAATTGCACTTGCACCACTCACTGGGTTGCAGGCATCCAGTACTTTAGTCACGCGGTAGGTACAATAGAAAGAAGCGGCATGCGAGCAGATCCTGATCGTGACGATACGAACACAACACCTTTGGCTCCTGCGCTGGATACAAACGCAACAAATTTCAAAAGCGTCTGTGCTTTTGCATCATGAATGAATCCCGCGAGGACGCGCCAGAGTTCTGTTTTTTTTTTCTGTGTCATTTTTAGACGTTAGGGAATTGCCTTTTCGTTCTTTCGGGGATCGTCGCCAAGGATCGTCGCCAAGTTGAAGTGCAACACACAATCGGCCACAAAACAATCATTTTGATAGTGGCACCGACCGTCACTCTGGATCCAAGAGAGTGAAGAGACACGCTTCCATGTTTGTGCGACAATGGTGTTGAACTCTTCTCGCGCCTCCGTCCAGTAACGAGTCGAGCCCGCTTGAGCAGCTTTTACCTTGGTTTCCCCTCATGAAACCAGCTCTCGCGATTCTCCTTGGTGGGTACAGTAAAGTACCGTGTGTCTGATCTTGGCTGCATTTCAGAAAGCTCGAGTCCGTCTCTCTTTGGTGGCTGAGCGAGCGAGAACACTTCCCCAGTGTCGTTATCTCGCGAGGCAAGTCCTTTGCACGCATTCAAAAGTATCCATTTCGGAGAGAGCAGCAGCCATGCTCGCCCCCAGATCTGTAGACGTAATTTACTTTCATGAAGAGACAGGGGCAACTTCAACAAATGCGGAGAAATCAAGCGACGAGAAGGACACAGTTCAGCGTTTCCTCCCCATCAATCCAGTTCATTCACAGAGCCCAGTCAGCTGCGCGCGCAACAAAAAGAGTAGCCATTTGGCTCATCAGTGGATGGATTAACTGGGCAGCGACATCTGATTGCAAAGGGAATCCAGCAGCATGTCAAACAGGAAAGTTGTCCATTGCGAGAGGGGAAAGGAGGGATCTACAAAAAAGTGCAATATGAGCAAAAAATCATATTGTTCATCCGTCTGCACACTTACAACGAGCGAGTCTACGAGCGCTGCTGCTGCTTGAGAGCCAGCATCGTAACGGCAGCAACGCCAGCGGTGACCAGAGAGGCAGTCGCCAGTGCTTTTCGGGAAAGATACCACGGCTCCTCTGCGTCTTGCAGCGCTTTCTTTCTCGCGACCTCTCGCTCTCGCTGCGCCTTGGTCTTGCGCGTGAAAATGGACGACTCAGCTGACGCAGCGGACTCGGTGATAGTGGTGGTGGTGGTAACCGTCGTCTTGGTCGTAGTGGTGTGCTGCTGTGCACGCGCGGCTTCCGCTGCTGCGACCTCTTCAGTGCGGCTCTCAAACATGCCACCCCAAGTCTGTCGCTCTTGGCTCTTTTGCTCGTTGATGAGCTTCGTCACGCGGTCCAGCAGCGCTCGGCACGACTTGTCCTTTGGCGTGAGCTTCGCGGCGATGATCAGATCCTGCTTCGCGTCGCTGTACTTGCCAAGCTTGAAAGAAGCCTGCGCACGGCGGAAGCGCGCTTTCGACGGCCATTCCTCGAACAGCACCTGGTCGCTCAGACCGATTCTGCCCATCCACGTCACCACATTGCCGTGACGGTTCTCGCCCAGCACCGTCAGAATGCTCAGCGCATTGGTGCACGCGATCTCGGCATCATGGTACGCGTCGAGCTTGAGTTTGCACGCGCCAATGTTCAAGTGGCAACGGATCATCGTCTGCAGCATCGTCGCTTTCTCCTTGTGGGTGGCGCCGTCCTGATCAACGCGCTGCAAGTAGCCGAGCGATCGCAAGTAGCTGTAGATCGCATCTTCGAGGCTGTTATTGCGGAACTGCTCGTTACCGGTATCCGCCAACACGATGGATTCAGCGATCAGATCCTTCGTCTTCATTTCGTCAATCGACTTCTCTGGGATCTTGACATCCTTCTTCTGCATGAACAGACGGGCGTAGTCGGTCTTGACAATCACCACTTCATCGTGTGGACGGATCTCGTCGACCACACCTTCACCATACGGCGTCGAAACCTTCATGTGCATGCGCAAGTAAGGCTCGTTCGGTTCCTCACTCACAGTATCCTGGCGCAAATACGCGAGAGTCGGGTTCTTGGAAGAAGCGTCGGTATCCAGTTGAACCACGTACATCTTCGTCTCCTTGCGGAACGCGATCACGACACCTCGCCCGAATGGCGTCACGATGCGAGTCTTGTCCGGCAAAGGAGTCACGCTCACAGCACCAGGGTGGTGCGCTTCGACACGGAAGTGGTTGCCAGGGATGTACAGACCAGCGTTCGCGGTCGCGGTTCCAAACGCAGCGGGGTGCTGAGCCTGCGCTTTGAGCAGCGCTGCAGTCTTGCGGAAGTGCTCAATGCTTTCGTCGTTCTCCTTCTTCTTGAGCTCCAACATGGCAACCTTTCGCTCGTGGAGCTCCACAGAGTTGTACTCGAACGTGATGCGCACCAGGACCTTGTCCGGAGATGTCATCGGCGAACCAGTGATCGCGAACGCTGAGGTCTTGAGGTCCACCCACTTCTCGTGCGTGAGCTGGTCCAAGAAATCGCTGCTGCTGATCTCCATTTCGCCCAAAACGACATCAGCGATGATGCCAGCGCTACTTTGCACGCTAAGCTTGATCGAGAAGCTCTTCGACTTGACACCTTCGTACACCAACGCTTCGTTCCAGTACGCACGTCCTTTGTTTGCATCGAAAGGCACGGCCGCAGTGCGCAAGTGCTTCTTTGTCGCCTTTTCAAACGCAGACAGTGGCGACACCATCGTTGACACATACAGTGCTGGGTCTTGCGAAGACGCGTTGCTCAGCACTGGGTTTTGCGCAATCACGTCAGCGAGTCCCTGCACAGCCACGACTTCCACGCGCACACGTCCCGCGGCTTTGCCCGTGCTCTTGCTGAGATCCACGCCATTCTTGTTCTGCTTTGGCTGGACAAACGACTCCTTTGCGAGCTGCAACTCGCTCTCGAGCTGGATCGAGATCACTTCGTACGGCGACAGCGACACGCTTTCCCACATCATCGAGTTGCCGAGAGACGACGAGTTCGAGTTGGACGACGATGGCGAGCTGTTGAGCGATTGCACGTCGCTCATGCTTGCACGTTGGTGGGTAGACTTCTGCGCGTTCTAAGTGTGGTGGTGGTGCTGCTGCTGCTAGAGAGTGGCGCTCGGCAATTGCGTCGCGCTACTTCTGATGTCGAAATGATCGCGCGTCAGCCATTTCTCTCTCACTCGCTCGCTCGCTCATCTAAATCAAAAAGCACTGGAGTGAACCGCGGGACCGGTTCAGCTATTGAACCGCCGATTGTTGAGCTCCCTAAAATGGCATAAAACGGTGACATCGAATGCAAATACAGAGAGAGAGACTCGTGAGTCTTTTCGTGTCGCAAGATTTCACACAGACAAAACGCTCAGCGCAATCATAGCGACACACAGCAAGACGAGAAGAAGTGTCGACGTGGAGGCACCATGTTGGCGCGGCCGCGGAGCTCGTTACCGGCAGGTGGCGCCGGTGCAAACTCGATGCATCGCCGCCGGTCGGCCCCTCCACGCTCGAAGCAGCAGCCACTGAAACAGTCGCCGCCGCTGCGCGTGATCTCCGTCGACCGCCCAAAGCGCATGAAGCGCGCACTGGACGCCGCCAAAGAGCAGCCAGTAGACACAACGCTCGAGCGGTGGAGAACGCGTATCTTTGGACGCCAAGCGACAAGATCCACTCGCCGCCGTGGTCGTGAGTATCGTGCGTTTCCAGCGGATGATGCAGTTGACGACGAGGAAGATGACGCTGAGGTTGCGAGCAACGTGGTCGTGAGCGCAAAGTACACGGCGTTGAACTTCTTTCCGCGCGTGCTGCTCGCGCAAGTCAAGCGTCCGTCGAATATGTATTTCCTGTTTATCGCGGTGCTTCAGACGATCAAGGAAGTGAGCAACACGAACGGCGTGCCAACGATCTTGTTGCCACTGGTCTTCGTGTTTATCTGCAGCGCGATCAAAGAAGCGCTGGAAGACCGCGAGCGTCACCGCGCCGACGCGCTCATGAACAGCAAGTCTATTCTGTGCATGAGTGCGATGGGCGAATGGGAGCTGAGGCAGTGGGGCGACGTGCAAGTGGGAGACATCGTGAAAGTGCTCAACGACGAGACAGTCCCCGCAGATTTGTTCATGCTCCGTGCTGAAGAACTTGATGATCCCGATTTGGATGCTGAAGTCGTCCGCAAGATCAAGAAGGAAAACAGTGGAGGCGCGTTACAGAAAGGTCGAGCGAATTATGAACAGATCGATCTCTCTGAGAAGACCAGTACTGACGAACCCCAGCCACAGCCACGCTCTGGCGGGAACTTGGCGTACATTGAAACCAAATCGCTCGACGGAGAGACAAACCTGAAGATCCGAACAGCGATCCCAGTGGTTGCGACACTGTCATCTCTTCCCTGTGACCTCAATGCGCTTCGTGGCGTGATCGAGTGCGAGCCTCCAAACAACCGGATTGCGACGTTTGATGGGAGTTTCTCCATGACTTTGGACAAAAATCAGGCTGCTGCTCTAGGTCTTCAAGGTGCAGTGGAGGACGGGGATCGGCCAACAGCAGCAGCAGTGGCAAACTCGGCAAGAACAGGTCACAGCTTGCTCCAGCAGTTGCAGAAGAGTCCAGACGGCTCGCTGAGTGTTCGCGTCCCAATCACAGCAAAGCAAATGGTGCTGCGCAGCTGTGTAGTTCGCAACACTCGAGCGATAATTGGCATCGCAATCTTCACGGGTCACGAGACGAAGGTGTTTTGCAGCAACACTGATCCCGTTGTGAAGACGTCTTCAGTGGAGCAGCGCCTGAATTCGCTGATCATCGGCGTTGTCTTTATCCAGCAGCTCGTGTGCTCGCTTGGCGCGCTGCTCGGTGCCTACTGGATGATCAGCCAGGGAAACTCGTATTGGTACTTGCACGGATCTTCCAAGATTGGAGAACTGGAACTGGATCCGTCCCGCGAGCGACTTGCGTTCCATCATGGAAGTGGCCACTTCCCGTTTCAAGAGCTCATCAAGTTGCACGTGCGGTACTTCATCATCATGCAAAACTTTGTACCGATCTCGCTGAACGTCTCGCTGGAGTTCGTCAAGTACTGGCAGGCGTACTTCATCGAGCAAGATCTGAACATGTATGACGAAGTGTCGGATACTCCTGCGCTTGTGCGCTCGTCGGCTCTCAACGAAGATCTCGGACGCGTCCACCACATCTTCACAGACAAGACTGGGACGCTGACGATGAACCTGATGCTATTTCGATTCTGCATGATTGCTGGGAAACACTACGGCGGCGAAGTGCGGGAGAGTGACGATACTCTGGAATCTTCGTCTGGTACTGCGACGCAGGCATCGAGTTCGCAATTCGTCAAGTTTGATCCGACAGAGCTGTTTGCTGATCTCAGAGCTGGAGGCGAGCACGCGGATCAGATTCGACTCTTTCTGCGGCACTTGGCGCTGTGTCACACCCTGATTCCTGCAAAGCCGTTTGCAGAAATGTGTGCAAGCACATCGCCACAGTACTCGGCTTCTTCTCCGGATGAGCAAGCGCTAGTGTCTGCAGCTGCTCACTGCAATGTGCGCTTTGTGCACCGCACACCAAATGCGCTGACGATTCTGGAGCCTGGACTCGACGAGTCTAGCGTCTACAAACTGCTCAATCTCTTGGAATTCGACAGCGACCGGAAGCGAATGACGGTGATTGTCGAAGACCCAGGAGGTGAGATTCTGCTGTTGTGCAAAGGCGCTGACAATGTAATTTTGGAGCGCCTCGCAGCAGACCAAACGGACGACCCAGCGAAAGTTGACAAAGTGTGCGCTCAGTTATCCCACTACGCCAAGTGCGGCATGCGCACGCTGTGTCTGGCGTACAAGAAAATCGACCGCGCAGAATACAAAATGTGGAACCAGCGGTTCGTATCTGCCATGTCATCGATGGACGAGCTCGTGAAGAGGCGTCAAGGGCTCCCGAACGCAATCGATCCGCTCATGAACGAGATTGAAGCAGATCTCACGCTGCTCGGAGTGACTGCTGTGCAAGACAAACTGCAGGATGGCGTACCCAAGACGCTGCAGCTGCTTCAACAGACAAACATGAAAGTGTGGACACTGACGGGTGACAAAATCGAGACGGCGATTAACATCGGATACGCGTGCTCTCTGCTCACAAACGATATGGAGGTGATGCAGGTGTCCTCAGATGAATACGTCACAGTGGCGAAAGGGTTGCAAGAGGTGGCGATGCGTCAAGAGAAGATCTCAGCCATGTCAGCTGCTGCAAAGTCGCTGGAGTCAAAGCGCCGTCGCCGGATGCAGCTGCACGCGCAGACTCAGCCCTGGGATCAGCGCTTGAAAACGTCGATAGAAGATTTTCTGTTCGGGGCTCCACCGCCACCAAAGAAGAAACGCACGCGTGGTCGGAAAGCTGGTCGGCGAGACAATTCGTCGCACGGCATCTACTCGCCCGTCTCGACTTTGGACCGTGACGACAGCGGCTCCGACGGGAACGATGCAGACGACGATGCTGACGAAGGGGCTTTGCTGGCGCGTGGCGGTCCGTTGGGCGGCCTCGGTAGCGCTTCAGCTTCTTCTTCGGTGCCCACTATCACACTGGTTATCGACGGCAAGTCGCTTGAAAACGCATTGCGTCCACGTCTCCGCCCACTGTTCTACCAAGTCACGAAGATGTGCACATCGGTGATCTGCTGCCGCGTGTCTCCGAAGCAGAAAGCGGATATTGTGGAGTTCGTGCGGTACTACGAACCGGAGAGCATCACTTTAGCGATTGGTGACGGCGCGAACGATGTCGGAATGATCCAGGCTGCTCACGTCGGCGTTGGCATTTCTGGTCAAGAAGGCATGCAAGCCGTGAACTCGTCAGATTATGCGATCGGTCAGTTCCGCTTTCTCCAGCGACTGCTGTTTGTCCACGGTCGCTGGGCGTACCGCCGCGTCGCGAAGCTGATGAGCTACATGCTCTACAAGAACGTGACGTACGTACTGACGACGTTTTGGTTTGGCTGCTTCAGTGGGTTCTCCGGCCAGCCGCTGATCTTGGACGTCGCCGCGCAGAGCTTCAATGTGCTCTACACGAGTCTCCCGCTGGTGCTCTTTGCTGTTCTTGACCAGGACATTTCGTCCGAGAGCGCGGCCAAATTCCCGTATCTGTACTCGCTCGGTCAGAAGAACGTGCTGCTGGCGCGCCGCGTGTTCTGGCCGTGGATCCTGAACGGCATCTGGCACTCGCTCATCATCTTTTTCATCTCTGCATGGGGGTTCCAAGGCGATCTGTCGGTGTCCACGAAACACGTCAACCATCCAGCAACAGTGTCGTCGAGCGGACAGGAAGACGGGCTCGTGACTCTGGGCTTTGTGGTGTTTACGAACCTGGTCATTGTCGTGAACCTGAAACTGGTGCTCGAGACGTTTATGGTGACGTGGCACTTCCTGACCACGATCTTCGCATCGATCGCGCTGTGGTTTGGCATTGGCACGCTGCTGTCGTCTCCGAACAGTCGATTCCGCCACGCGGCGGGAGAAATGACGTTCTTGCTGCAGGTGCCGTCGTTTTGGGCGTTGTGTGTTCTCGTCGTCACGCTCAGTCTTATGCGAGACGTGCTGTGGAAAATCGTGCGGCGCATGAATTTCCCCTCGACGTATCACATTTTGCAGGAGCGGGAGATGCTGAGCATGAACAACTCGCCACAAAGTATGCTGAACGAGTACAAGGGGATCATGTGGCCGGATGTCCAGGTGCCGATCCTGGACTACGCAAAGATGCTGCGCCAGATCCCTCCGTTCGAGAGCGCGCAGGAGTCGTTCATGCGCTCGTCACCGCTCGCAGAGAGCTTGATCTCCAGCAGCAGCAGCAGTAGCAATGAGCTCGAAAGCAGTCGACACATCCGAGCGCGTGCGTCTTTCCATATGATGGAGCTTCACGAAGACAAGTATAGTGTCTGGGAAGAAGAGGAGCACCACAAGCTCCACCAACTCATCGAAGGCTCGTCGTCGTCTTCTGCTGCTGCGTCTGGTATCAGCAATGCCTCTCAGTCGATGCTGCCAGCGGGCAGTAGTAGCATCAGCGCTCCGGATCCAGATTTTTTGCGGAAACAATACCACGGCTACGCGTTCTCGGAAGATGAAAACGTCGACAGCGACGTCGAAGCAGCATCCGCGTCAAAGGCGTCGGAAAAGTACACGGGGCAGTCAGGTGGCGGCGGTGCTCCTGCTATTGGAGGCGGTCGGACCTTCAAGAAGATGCTGAAAAGCGTGCGCGGACCCAAAAATGCTTGATTCTGACAGTTGTGGACAGCATAAAGGACACAAATTTTTGGTGATATAAATTAGGGTAATTTATTAAAATGCCCATTAGTTTGACATGATTAGCTAAAATACCTACAAGTTTCAATTCTTTGTTAAAATACCCATAAGTTTGATAAGCTTTTGGCTAAAACACCCTTTCACAAATTGTTATGCAATTGAAGAGAACAAATAATGCAAGTACGCGGTATGCAAGTAACTATGCATCTCGTAATGAGTAATTTCTCCGCAACTCATTTCGAGCACGTTCGTTTGTTATGACCAACTTCACCGCACTTACCGCAACGAAGTTGAC